>JABUQX010097913.1:17500-36071 GCA_015478945.1 Trachelipus rathkii | reverse complement strand
AGTAAAGTAACTACCGTTGGAAACAAAAACGTAACCTATTCACACTTTGTTCAAAGATATCCTCTCACATATCAATGTAGAATTCTTAATAACATTCTAATATTTCTACAAAAACAATTTTCATAACCTGTCTAATTCATCATACAGACCTACAGGAATTACTAATGCTAACGTTAACAAATTTTTACAATTAATAAAGCTGAACATAACAAACGCTGAACCTTGGAACACTATATGTTGCAACGCTACCAATACCTAACAGTACCTCACGTATGAATAATCTCTAACATTCACAAAGTTCCCTAACTTATCAAAGGTGAAGTCGCTAACAACACATACAAAAAACGCAATGTATCCCAACTTTTCCAAACATACCCAGCAACAACGCTAGAGCAGTATTATCTACAAATCCTTAACAACAAATGACCAATCTCAAGTACCACACATCTTGAACTATGGAATTGACACTACCTTCACAAAATGCAACTCTATCAGAATTCACCATCTGGTCTAGCTCATACAGGTGACGATCCCTTAAGATATTATCCAAAAATTCTGTGATGGAAAGTTAAACTTTAAGAAGCTGAAAACTTATTTTTAGATATATTTAATACCACCTAATCAGTTAACACAGTAATATCTTACGAAACTTATCTTTTCTCTATCAAATCAGTTTAAATTTCACATTGTCATAGTAATATCTTTAAAACTAACAGAAATTACATATAGCCGAATATATATATATTATAATATATATACTATATAGATATATACTATATTATATATCTATATTATTTATATATAGTATACTATAGTATATTCTATTATATATATAATATATATAATACCATTAATATATATATATTCACAAATATTATTCATTAATGTAGTATCATATATTTTTATATCTCTCCCTAGTAGGCTAATTGCATTAATGCAAAATTATTCATTCTTATTATCCCACATAGATCTCTCAAAACACCAATAACGCATGCGACCACTTCTCCTGCAGGCTCAAAACTAGAACATAGGTCGGTAAAATGTTCTCTTCAGAGGGTGGAGCGCAAGATACGTAAGCATTCTGCGAGCGAGAATGCATACATTCGCCACGGACCTAAATCAAACACTAGCAAGCAGTATCAATCTTTTGGTTATCTGTTGCATTGGCTGACTATGATATGAATTCGGTTTACAAATTCTGTACGATTAAGGAAAATTGCGCATGCGCTATAACCATGTATCAAACACCACACACCAACACTTCACACACACACACCAACAGTTTATATATATATACTATAGATAGTATACAAACAGGTAGGTTCTTAAATTATATATTATTTATTTTATTTGATAAATCAGATAATAATATATAAATATACTAGGTGTCGACTTAGCACTATTGCGTAACTAAGAACATTTTAACAATTTTACTATTTTTTGGTAAATCACCATATTTTTAACTCCTATGTTTGTTTTTCCTTAAATTATTTATCATGGTTATTATTTTTTTGTATTATTTTCATTTGTTTTGCTTATTCTACTCTTGAGGATTAGTTTTGTTAAGGCATAAAGATGTACTTAATTTATTCTATTTTTTTTATAGGTCCCTAACACCGCAAGACACCTCGGCCGCTAACCCCATCCAATATTTACTTAATATGAATATATATATATTATAATAGATATAGTAATATATACCATATATATATTATATATAATATATATATAATATAATATATATATAATCATTAGTTTTGACTAAATTTAGTCATAATTTAATATGTAGATTATAATATAATATATATATATATATATATATATAAATCATATCATATATATATACTATATATAATTAGATAATATATATATATACTATAAAATATAGTATATATATTATATATTTATTGTGTGGTTAAGGCAGCTGTGGTGTTTGCAACATGTTTATCGCATCACCAATTTTACCCTTCATGTACGATGTTTACCGATATTCATATCATTGTCAGAACAAACAGCAGATGTTATCATGTATTGAACCGTCTTTGTTTTATTTCCTCCAAAGCTAATATTCTTTTTACACGCCTTTGAAGTATTCCTCACTTCTTGTATCCCCCTCTCAAGACAGTTTTAACGACTATGCTAGTTGTGAGCCTGTATTGAAGTGTCGCATGCAGTTATTGGGGTTGTGAGATTATGTGGGATAATAACATAATACATAATATAATAATAATAATTAAAAATACTAATAATAATATAATATAATATTAATAATATTTGATCAGTAATATATATATATATAATATATAATATATATTAATATAATATATATAGTATATTATTAATATATATAGTATTAATATAATATAATAATATATATAGATAATATATAAATATATAATATAAATATATTATATATATAGATAATAGTATTATATTATATATATATATATTCTTATATTAATATTATATTATATATATATATTATTATTATTTATCTATTATCATTATTATATTTTATATTTATTATTATTTATTATTATTATCATTATATTTTTTTATTTTTATTTTATTTATATATTATATCCCACCATAATCTACAAACCAATAACGCACGCGACCAATTCTGCTAGCAGCTACAACTAAGACATAGGCCGGTAAATGCTCTCTTCGAAGCGGGGTACAAAACCGGAGAGCACAAGCTCATATAGGCGTGGTGAAATAGATAATAGCTTTGGAGGAATAACAAACAAGCACGGGTATCAATTACAGAACCATCTGTTGCTTTGTTCTGACAAGTGATATGAATTCGGTTACAACATCTGTTACATGAAGGGTAAAATTTGCGATGCGTATAAACATGCATGCAAACACACAGCACACACACACAGAATTATATATTATATAATATATATATTATATATATATATATATAATAATATATATATATATAATATATATAATATAGTATAATATCATATATTACATATGACTAGTATCTATATATATTCTTATACTATATGTCGAGTTAAGTAAAATACTTAGATGGTTAGACGCCGGTGTCTGCTTACGACCCATAAATAAAAATTAAATAACTCAGAAAATATAAAAGAAAATAACTCTAATGTGAATAATAAACTTAAAAGAAAATATAGAAAAACGAAATGTTTATATGAAATATGTTAAAAATACACTACATGGAAAAAACATATAATATTTAAAGCGAACAATGTTTTAATATTAATATCTTTACAAATTGTTAAAATAATCTTATTGAAATGGAACTACGCTAAACTCGCAAGTATAATATATATACTATATCTATAATATATATATATATATATATATTAATATATATAGTAATATATAAATATATAGATATAATAGTATATATATATAATTATACTATTGGTTATTAGTCTTAAGAATATGGGTCGGTTTGCATACATGTTCTATACGCATCGCAATTTTTACCCTTCATTAACATTTGTAACCGATTCATTATCATTTGTCAGAACAAAGCAACATGTTCATGTAATTGATACCCCTTCTTTGTTTATTCCCCTCAAAGCTCAATTTCTGTTTCACACGCCTATTGAATGCTTGTTTCTAACGTTCTTGTATCCTCCCCTTCAAGAGGAGCATTTTACGACCTATGTTCTAGTTGGGTGCCTGCTGCCGAAGTGTCGCGAGTTGCGTTATTGCTTTGAATCTATGTGGATATAATGAATAATAATGATAATTTAATATACACAAACATATACTACAAATATAATAAAGAGAATAATCAATAAGTAATGATGTATTGAATAATGATTATATAATGAGTGTTCATGCTAAATATCTGTGTCTATAAATATATGAGTAGTAGTATATGTGCTATGGTGTGTTTAAGATAATGAATATGATTGTGTATATGAATGCTAATGCTATTTATTAGTGTTTATAAATAGATGAAAACTATACAGTGTATGTGTATACTTATAATACATTATATAGAATCATATATATAGTTGTACCTTTGTTAAGAATTTACTATCATGGAAATTTAACTGATTGATAGAGAAGTGACTAAGTTTCTTCGATATTACTGTGTTAACTGCTATGTTGTGTTAGAATCGTGGATATAGGTAAGGTTTTTGCTAAGTAATGTTAGGCTTATCCGAGAACTGTTTCAATTTACGTTTATCTAGTCAAATAATGTCTATATTTGTCATGAGTTAGCATTTTGTGAGTAGTGTCCAATTCACAGTTTCAAGATGTTGTTATCTTGTTAGATCTGGTTATTTTAGATTTGTTAGTTTCTGTTAGCTGTGCTGTATGTTGGCAAAGTTGGATACAATTGGTTTTTATTTCGTTGTTAGTACTTCACTTGGATACGTATCGAACTTTAGTGATGTTTAGCAGATCTATCATACGTATGATGTTGTGTTTTCGGTTGTACTTTATATTCCAAGTTCAGCTTATTTCGTATTTATACTTATTCTGTAAAAGATGTCTAAGTTCAAATTTTCTTAGACCTTGGATTTATATTAGGCAAGTTATGATAATTTTGTTAATATTACAATGTTAATGTCAAAATATCAGTGATATGTTTATGCTTGACAAAGTCGGAATAAGTTACGTTTTTGTATGCTTTGTAGTTACTTAAATGTTTTTAAGTTACTTTGTGAGTACGCGTTATTCGTGCTTAAGGGATGCTAGGTTGTTGTGCTGACATTATTTCTGTGCTCTAGGATGAGTATTTAGCTTATGGGAAACTTTGCTAGTTCTCATATACTTCGTTGCATCGTGTAAAAGAACTGATTTTTATGTTATGTTTCCTCAAAATGATAACTCGAAATCGGAACTTGAATCATAGATAATAGCAGTCAAGCTATAATCAATGATCAATGATCATGGAAGGTAGGATGAGTGGGTGGTATTATAACTATTTACTGCATTTACGCTTTAGAATGTAAAAAAGCAAAAAGTTAATTAAACTAACAATAAATAAATTTTAGTTCAACAAATTTTTTTGAATATAGAAGCAAAAACAGTTATTAAAACAAGTAGTTTTATTTTATATATAAAATTAAAAATAGAATAAAACTAAATAAATAAATACAACAAGAAGATTTTCATAATATATAATACTAAGAATATAGAATAACGTAAAAAGAATAATACATACGTACACGAAATGTTTAATTTAAACATGTAAAATGTAAATGTCTTCCAACGACGTTAGAAAATGTTACACAGGTCTGCTTGACATGAAATGAAATAGCAGTATGGGAGTCAGATAGTAGACAATTGCCAGGCTAATGATTAAGTAACAGTCTAAATTATTGTTGTTTGCTGTATGTGTGGGGTGTTGTGATTGTGTGTGTTTGTGTGTGTGTGGTTTTGTGTGTGGTGAGATGGTATGTTAGATTTGTATGTCTATATACACTATTAGTTGATTCATAATAATAAATCATATAATATAATCAATAATAATATATTAAAATAATTCATAATAATAAATAATATAATATACAAAAATAATAATTATACTAAATAATAATAATAATATAGAATATAATAATAATGAATAATAATAATAATTATAATAATAATCAATAATTAATAATAATAATAATAAAAACTACGTTAAGATAAAAACAAGATGGTAGGTAAGGCCTAAGAGGACAAGTAATAAATCTTCGTTACCTTCTCTAGTGTCATAAAGATGTTGGGAAAAGTAATTAATCTTGTACCCTTCTCATAGTCAAAAATATATTAAGATTAAGAGTATTCCTTGCAATTTCATTGTCTGGTCAGTCGATGCATACAAATACAGTCTGCTATTGGTACCCTAGAGCTAACACAATCACGCTGTTTAGGTGTCTGGTAGGAGAGCAAATGACCTACCAATTTCTAGTGTACCTACTAGCAAAGTGATCGCACCTGTATTTGGTGTTGTGAGATCTTTATGTGAAAAAATAATATCAATAAATAATTCAAAATAATACTGTATATAATACATTATAATAAAATAATAATAATAATATAATTAATAATTAATAATATATAATA
Organism: Trachelipus rathkii; assembly: GCA_015478945.1. NCBI lineage: Eukaryota > Metazoa > Arthropoda > Malacostraca > Isopoda > Trachelipodidae > Trachelipus > Trachelipus rathkii. The sequence continues at coordinate 30,014 of JABUQX010097913.1, read as the reverse complement.
ATAATAATAATAAAATATAAATATAATAATAATTAATATAGACATATTTTATTCGCAGTTATAGAAATAATATTGGCTATTTGGTCTGTCAGTGAAACTCAATTATCTACTGTTAATGGTACATGCGTAGTCAGTTAGGCTAGGATGAGATATTTTTATGTTTAGTTTTCGACATACCAATGTTAATGTAATATTAACACATAATAGTTAGAAATGTGTGAAAAAGGTGCTATATTTTCATTTACTTGAACGCCTTTGATATATTTAACAACACACAACAACACAACAACAAACAACAACAAACACACACCACCAACACAACCAACATCCAACGCAACATTTTCACACACCCAACATCACAACTGCAAACACAAATGCAACACCAAAAAAGAAAAAAAACAACACTAATAACTCTAGAACTATTTCTAGTTTATTTATCACAAAAATATGACATTGAATCAATTAGCATCAAGTAGATCAATAGGATCAATAGATCTGGATGGGATGAGGACTAGACGTGGTGTTATTAACTGCAATTTACGCTGTAGCGTATGTAAACAAATGCAAAATTTTAATAATTAGTAAACATAAAAAGAATAATTTTTAGTAAAACAAATGTTTAAAGAAACAAAACAAATAAATAAAAGTTTTGTATTTTTCAGTTATCAAAAAAGCACTTGACTCCAATAGATCGAAATAGCACCAATAGTCGATAGATCAATAATCAATGGATCAATGATTGAAGGGTGTGGGCAGTTGATAACTATTACTGATTAGTCTGCTTTACTGATTTATGATTTATGCTGATTTACTATTTCTATTATTATTACGCTTTTAAGTATCTTATCACACAATTTTTTTAGTTAAAAATATTAAAAAAGAAAATTTTCTTCCAATGAAAATCGGAAGAAAACGATAAAAGCCTTTACAATATCATTCGATGTTATACCAAATATGATTAATCAAAGATCAACGTAATCAAAGTGCATCATAACATCAATTAGATCAGGAGGTTAGATGAGCCAGTTTGATTAACTGATTTACTGATAGCTTTAGCGTATGTAAAAAGAATTTTTAATAAACATAAAAAAAAATTTTTTAATAAAAAACAAATGTTTTAAAGAAAAACCAAAACAAATAAATAAAAGTTTTGTGTTAGTTATACAAAAATGACTTGAATCAATAGATCAATAGATCATAGATCAATAGATTAATAGACCATGGAGGCTAGGAGGGCAAGTTTGATTAATTGGTAGTGTGATTAACGATTCGTTAATTTTCTGTTAAAAGAGAAAAATCTTTAATAAAATATGGCTTGATCAACAGATAAATGGATCGATGGTCATTAGATCAAATGGATATATATGGCATGAGGGACGGAACAGTTGATTAACTGATTACTCTTTGGGGCGTTAACAAATGCTATTTTTACGTTTAAACATAAACAAGAAATAAATTTTTAGTAAAAACCAAATGTTTAAGCAAATAAAATTTAAAGAGCAATTAAGAAATATTTCATATCACAGTAACAATCGCTAGATATCGAAAATTATCATCAGTAAAAATAGCAAACAACATATTTTAGTTATGATTATAAGAAACGAGATTAAAAAGAATGTCAGTTGGCTACCGAATGTTACAAAATCAGACCGCACGCCTCCAGCACCGGTTGCCGTACCAACTCTCTAGTCTTCTCTCTGTTTCTCTTTCTCCATCCTCCTCCTTCCTCCTTCCTCCTTCTCCTTTTTTCTATGCACTCTAAGACGTGAAATACTTTATATATCAGATCACACTCATACAATTACACCCCCCTTTTCCCCTTTTTCAAAGATTCCCCTCAGCAAATCAAATCTCACCTCCCCTAAAAATAATAAATAATTCCAAATTATTCATATCTATGCACTCCGTTGCATTCTACTCTTTTATTTCAGATGGGGAGGCCCAAAGCTCCAGCTCCGTTCCAAATCAGTCACCATCTCCGAGACATTAGCATAATGTCATCCTTCTACGAAAATTCCGATATCTGAAGAACCAGCAACCCTTTCCGAAGGTGCAAACTCACCCGCACTCGCTTCCATTGCAACACGTGGCTGTACAAACAAACAATCGCAAAACTAGAGATACATCGCGCAAATATTTGTATTATTTATTTTAATTTTTATTTTTTTTTTTTTATTTTATTTTATTTGTTAATTTTTTTTTTTAGTATAAATTTTTATTGAATTTTGTTTAAAGAAGCACTTTCCAGTATTCCAGGTCCTGAACCTTTCCGGATCTTCAAATTGGACCGTTTTATATTTGCAATCACATGTTTCAGTGTGCGAATGTTAATAATTAATTTTCATTCGATTATATTTTTCAAGATGTTAGAATGTGAAATTTCAAATATGTCGATATAGGAGAAACATCGATAAACGATAGAAACATCAAAAATATCTATCGATTATTTAAACCTTTAGAACCAAAAACCCCCTTTGGGGCTCGCCCCCGCTTTTGGGGTTTCAGCTCAAAAACTCTAGTTGGTCTTCCATGACTAAATTCTCTCACTGACCTTGAAACCCCTACACTTGACACGTTTCAAAGCTGAAAAACCTGATGTGCAAATGTTGCTGAACTGTGCAACTTCCGTTGCAACTTCCGCGCGATTTCATTTGGCTGTTTCAGTTTGTCACCCCTATACTACTAGGGCATACGTAGAGTTTAAAATGTGATCCTATAAACACAATTTTCTTTGCAGTCAAGTTTTTAGACGATATCTGATTTGGGTGGATATCCCATATTGCTAAATGACCTCTCACAGCTGGAGTTGTGCATGGCAAACTCTGCAAGGAATACAACCCACTTTGCTAATGCACGATATCCACCAACAACTCCACCGGTTATATATGTGAAATGTTTGTGACTGAAAACCCAAGGATTGTTCATAATGATCCCTTACCTTACCTCGTAATTTGCCATTCAACTTAATACCACACCCCTCATCTACTCTGTGGGTATTTTTTTTAGCAAATACTCGAAATAGTTCTACTGCCATTTGTCGAGAGAATAATAGTAATTAATATTAACAATGTTATTTATCACTCTATTTATAATATATGAATAGATATTAATTGGGAAAATATTTAAGTGAGAAACTAGAGTCTGAAGACAACACAAAAAATTGTAAGCAACCTCTTTTTCAAGTTATCAAATACCTAATAGCTCAGGCGGAAAACTTGTTTAATTAAATGATGTCACACAGTTAGTTCACACATACTTTATATTGATGCCTTACTTGTTTATCTGGATTCAAGTTCCTTCCCACCTTTGAAGGATCAAGAAGATTAGCTGCTTCATGGATTGACGTTATGCAGAAATTTTTCCGCTTTGTAAGAAACTTCCAAAACCTTTTGTTCTCCACATCAGCAAAGGGAGACACATATGTGTTCAACGTTTTTCAAGTTAACAAATATATGAGGACCTCAGAAATCATGGGTTTGTCACTTTAAATTTTCGTTATAGCCAGTGAAATAGGACTCTGCATTGTAAATACCCACTATTTCTTTCCCAGAAAATTTCAGAGAGAAGGTTTTTTTTCACTTCAGAATGATCTTTTTTGAAAATATTTTATAATCCTTCATCAATCGCCAATGCTTGAAGAGAATGTTTATTTGAAGCAATACTTTCTAGGCATGATACTACTGAGCCCCACCTGAAATGAAAATGTTCAAATTTTGAATAAAAATGAGTAAAGGATTTTTGATTTCGAAATGCTAACAGTAGTAATACACTGTATAACAGTACACTAATATATTATAAAGCTTACCTAGACTTTATAGGAAGTTTCAGTGAGAGCACATTGTGTTGTTTCTGCAATTCTTTGAGGGCTGCATTTAATCTGCGGCTGTTATTCGCTGCCTTGACAATTGAAACTGCCATTGCCATGAAAGTCTGGAGAGACTTGATAGCAGTAAGATCTGTGAAGAGTAAATTTAGTCCATGGGCAGTGCAGCCATATGTAAATAAGTTAGCAGTTGAATATTCTTCATTCAGCAAAGCCCAGGCTGCTTTCACATTGGCTGCATTGTCTCATAACAATACCAAATACATTGGCTGGCCCAATTTCATCTATAACAGACTTAATTTAACATTTCAACCTGCAGCTCCTCTTCCTGACAGGCAGTGTCCAATATTTGCTCGTGAGCCCCATTTCAGCACCAACCTAAAAATTCGATTTCGCCAAATTTTACCTTATAAACACCAAACTGTAGCTTTTTTTTTACCCTCTAAAACGTTGTTTTTTAGGTGTTTTTCTGTGACAGTAGTTATTCTTTTCAGAATTTAAAATTTTTCCAAAATCCATGTTTTTGTGCATTGTCAAGACCTCTAAACTATTTTCGAAAATGACTTCAAACTTTAAAATAAGCATAGATAAAATCAAACTACAGGCTTGAAATACTGTTAGATTTTTGGGTTTTATGTTCTCAGCGTTGTCCTATTCCAAACCCACTTTTTTTTTATTGAAATCGTTTAACTCATTCTTTCGTTAACTTTTAACCTTTTCGTTAATTTCGAAAATGTCACGGACTATAACGAGTCATGTGAATGAACGTTACGAGTTAAAATTTCCTCTTTACATCCTTAACCGTTACCTTAATTTACTATGTTTATAAAATATGTTCTTGTAGTTTAATGTATTATACGATTTCGATTAACAGATAAACTATTTATTCCAAAAATTTCCTAAACGCTCCTTCTCAATGGCCGAAAATGTGTTTATTCTTACACGTATATCCGCGTTAGGCATAATGCATCTAACATGTTTTTTTATGTGTATTTTTCATTTCTTATTGGTTTGCATAAAAAAAATACTGACTGTTGCCTTTTCAATGAGTCATTAACTTATTTCGTTCGTACTGACTTTTTTCTTTTGTGACTAGTGAAAAATATAAGAAGTGGCCCAATTAGGGCGTTGTAATTTATATACAAAACAAGCATTATTGAAATTAAAACCTGGCATATTAGGCTATCCTGTATTTTTACACATAATTACGATTAAATATTAATTGATATGACGCCTTGAATATTCTTTGGCAAGCGGCGCAAAAGAGTATCCTCTCGTCCCAGCCTAAAGTAGATATAATATATATATATATTAATTATATGAGATTTATATATAATAATAATAAATAACTATATATGAAATATATATATTTATATATAATAATTATATATATATATATTATAGATATATATATACTGGATATATATATATATTAGGATATATATATAATAAGTATATATATTAATATACTATATATATATACCATAATATATATATATATATTAATATATATATACATATATATATATAATATATAATATATATATTAATATTAGTATATACTTATATATACTATTAATTTTTCATGTAAAATAATTTGAATATCTGCAATCATAATAAAAGAAAATAACAGTTATTACTTACTATTCCTACATATTTGAAGACGTCGCTTAACAATTAACTTAACCTTCACTTACTTCTTACCGATAACGCTTAAAGATTTACGCGTTAATTTTTTCGTAACATTAAGGACACTTAACGGCGTTAACTTTCTCATTAACAGTGCCCACCTCACTTATAATATATATATATTATATTAATATATAATATATATAGAATAATATAATATATATATATATATATATATTATTATAATTAATTATATTATATTTATAATCATTATATTAATATATATATTAATATACTATAATTATACAATATATATTTATATTATATATTATATTGACCAACTCATGTTCGGATAAAAGTTTGTGTAAGTTTCGCAAAAGACGCAGATTTAACAACTGTCTTGTACAAAACAGGTGATGGGGTTGACACCACAAAATTAATTATTATTGATTCATTTCTGTAATATGAAATTATATTAATTTTGCTATTACGTAGAATTGATCTGGTAACTAAGTAATACGAAACAATCAGCTAGAATAGCTAAAATTTAGATCATTGAATGCATGTAATATATTTTTTAAATTTTTTATTATAAATATGTTTCCATTTCCAAGAATACCTATTTTGCTTTCAACCATCAGCATGACAGCAACAGATTCTGCTCCTGACACTAATTCTGCAACGTCTGCTGATATTTTTTCATATTCTCTATCAAGGAGAGCACTGTTGACAGCTGTTTGCGGTTTGGTATTTTGTAGGCTGGTCTTAGAAAAGAAATAAACTCTTTCCAATATGGGTCCTCAACGAAACGCAGAGAGGCTCCACTTGTATAAACTGCTCTAGCAAGTAGCTCAGCGCCTCGATCCTGACAGGGAGATGGAATATATGGTTAAAATAAATGCCAAAAAATTAAAGATGCCTCGCTTAATATAGCCATATGCCTTAGGCGGTTATGCCAGCCTATATAATGAATTAAAGTAGAGTTGGATTATTACAGTCAGGTGGGTGGGAATTTCTAAATATAAAGACTAAAGATTTAGTTGTTTACGATGAAAGTTTTCGTCTAAAAAAAACTTTCAAATCTATTATAAACATATTTATAAGTTTACAATAAGATTAAAGAACTAAAAATTTGCGATTGCTTTCTGAAAAACTGATGGTTTGACTATCAAAATTTAACAATAACGGGGTTGTTCTGAATGCAATTCATATCCTTCAGCCGGAGTTCAAAATCTTGGAACTGACAATGAGTCAAATATTTTTCGACAAATTTTTAGACTAACTTTGTAGATTTTGTAGATCACGTGTTATCCCTGTGTGTGGTAGTGTACAGTGGTAGTTGGATTTTGGTTTCCTGGGTTTATTTGTACCCTATAAAAATGTTCATGCACGACACGGATTTCCGGCGAATGTTTGACCACCCTACCCCCAGTTATGAAAAAGCAAGGGAAAGATGATGATGATGATGATGATGATGATGATGATGATGATGATGATGATGATGATAATTTTGTGATGAATAAATTTGTTGATTGTATCTCACATATTATAAGTTAAAATTCTATCACTGTATAAATTGTAATATGCTGTATGCAAACAATAAAATTTTTACCCTTTTATATTTGAAAACGTAAAATTTTAAATACATAATATATTTGGTCAATAATTCCAATCTTTGTATGAATAAAATATGTTTAACAATATGTTACAATTATTAATATTTACTTTTTGACTCTTATACCTAAATGTAAATTTTAATATGCTAAAACAAGTAAATATTTCATTCATTGTGTTGAATGAATTTATAGAATTATGAGTAATCGGAAATATTTATGTTGTTGTTGTTGTTGTTGTTGTTGTTGTGTTGTTGTTGTTGTTGTTGTTGTTGTTGTTGTTGTTATTTGTGTCTTCAATGTTGCTGTTGTTATTTTTTCATTATTATTGTTGTAGCCGTTCGATTTTGTTGTTGGTGATGATGTTGCTGTTACTATTTTGTGGTTGCTATTACTGAAGTCGTTGTCTTTGTTATTGTTGTAGTTGTTGCATTGCTATTAGGTTTGGTTGTATTTATTATTATGATTATTGTCATTGTCGTGGTCACTGCTATTGCTGTTATTGTTAGGGCTGTTACTGCCTAACTTGTTGTTTTTGCTGTTGTTATTATTATCGTCATTGTTGTTACAATTGCTATTGCTGTTGTTCTTGTTGCTGTTGTTAGTAAATAAATTAGGACCGTTTCAATTTTCTCGGTCGATGTGCTTCCGTTCCCTTTTACCGAAATATTTCAAAAGAATTTTGAATAATTTTTATTTCACCTTTTCCGAAACACAAATTTTAAATCGAATTTTTTTGTTTAATTGAAGAAATTCTTGTAATATTTCCTCTGCTAATTTTTCTTATCAAAAAAAGGAAAGAATTTATCATTTAATCTCAGGAAATAAATAACTAAATTTCTCTCCCGTAAACACACACACACACACACACACACACACACACACACACACACACACACACACACAACACACACACCTACATACACACACACACACACCCTCGCATGATATATTATATATATAGTATATAGATAAAATATAGGTATATTAATAAATTATATATATATATGTACAATATATATAATATATATATATAATATATATATATTTAGGTGAAGAAATGTTATAATTCTTTATTATTATATTATTATTATTATATTATTTTTATTATTATTAGTTATTATTATTATTATTACTATATTTCTATAGAAATTGTTATAATTCTTTATTATTATTATTATTATTATTATTATTATTATTATTATTATTATTATTATTATTATTATTATTATTATTATTATTATTATTATTATTATTATTATTATTATTATTATTATTATTACTATAGGTGAGAATGACGTTCCTTTTAATTTTTTGTAAATACAAAATTTTGCAAAATGCTACTCACTCAAAGTCAAAAAGTGTCAGTAGCAAATATTTATAAAAGTTTCTTCTCTATTGAGCAATTTCGCAGTTTATTTGAGCAGTGGATGTCTCTCTTATTTGCATTTTAGTTTTTGATTTAATTTGTTTTTTGATAAAAATTGTGAAAATTTTTTATTTTTTTATTTTATTTTTTTTATTTTTTATAAAAAATGGCGTAGCGTTAACTTTAAAAATTGTAGAAAAATCTATTTACTCACATTATGAAGTAGTTTTTATCGAGCACCGCAGTTTTCTGCACCGCACCTCAACACTCGTCATTTTCCCCCACTACATCGCAATAAGAGGAAATCCAGTGCACAGAAACCGCACCGCACCGCACCGCACCGCACCGTGACGCTATTTTGAAGCGTTCCCGTATCGTTATTGTGACTCAAACAATGGAGCTATTGATTTGCATTATGAAGGTTCTAGATTCGATTCTTTGTGCAGATTCGAAGATTCAAATTAGTATAAGAAAGCCTTTTACCCAGAATTCTTATAGAGAGCTTTTTACCCAGAGTTCATTATTAAAGGCAAAATGGTCTAGCAAAAGGCATAAATCTATCAATTTTAAAAACGCGCCAATTTCAAAAGGCAACTGAAATTCAAAACTACAAAAAAAAAAAAAAAAAAAAAAAAAAATTTGTCCATTGGATTTTATGTGTTTTTAAAATTGATAGATTTATTGCCTTTTCACAAGCCCATTTTACCTTTAATAATGAATTTTACACCCAAATTACATTCTTAAGCATGGGCCCACCATTGTCACCTGTGCTTAGTAACATATTTATGGAGTTATTTGAAAATAAAAAAATTTACCCAACATTTATGGAATGATTTCATTTGGCATAGATACAATGATGTTATTTTTGCAGTTATTTCTTGTATAATAAGAATATTGGCTTGATTGTTGGTGAATTAAATGGATGTGTCGCTGAAATAGATTTTGCTCTGGAAATGGAAAGTGATAATAAGCTTTCTTTTCTGGATATTCTATTAAGGAGAACTACAAGTGGTCATATTGCATTTGACGTTCATAGAAAGGAGACACACGTGGATAATTACGTTCATTGGCTCTCTTTTCGCTCTGATTTTGTAAAAAACGGAGTTGTTAAAGGGTTCTACTTTTTGGCTCTGCGAATTTGCAGTCCACCTGATCTAGATCATGAATTAGGATATGTTAATCATGTTTTCTTAAAAAATATATAGGCTACCACGAATCCTTACATAAGGCTCTTCACACAGCAAAAATGAAGTTTTATTCTTCACCTCACACTGTTGAAATCTAATTAAGATCATAGTACCTTTTCCAACTGACAATTTCCAACTTACGATTTTATGCTTGTTTCAAGTGTCTCCCCAACACTGATAAAAAATTTCTACAAAATTTAAAATTTCTTGATTTAAAAATATTGGTATCTATAAATCTATATTGCAAGGATTGTAGTTCTTTATATATTGGAGAAACTTCTGATCTGAAGAGAAGACAGTATCAACATTCTTATTCTATAAAGATTTGTGACAGTAATTCATCCCTGTAAAAGCAAAGAGAAGAGAAGGAACACAGGATCGATATTACAAATATAACCTTGATATCTTCCGTGATAGGCACTCACACAAGACGATTATTAAAATCTTTTTGAATTAAGAATGTAAATAATTTTAATGTTTTAAATGCCATTGCTCTTGATGATTTTACCAATTTTACCAATGTTTTCAAAAATGTTTTATTTTATGAAATATCCAAACAATATCACCTAAACAACCAACTATTTTAACGAACTATTTTGTCCTTAATTTCAATAAAATTTTACTTACGGGCCTGAATGAGGAGATGCGGTATGTCCTCTGAAAAGTCTAGCTCAGGAGGCTCCAAACAACGGCCCGCGGGCCAAGACAGACCTGCGAGATCCACCAATCCGTCCCGCAGTTTCAAAGATTCATATTTTTCTAACCATTGTCTTTCTGTAAATTTGGAGTAATTCTCAGAATGTTTAGTCTCATAAAAACGTTTTATATTGTGTTCTTTGAGGACTGATATTGATTCATGGCAAATTTTACACATTACGTTATTGCTTGCCTCAATCACGAAATATTGATATCCCCATTGCTAGCTAGGTGGCCCTTGATACTTGGTGGAGGAATTAGTGTGGCCCTTAGGCTAAAAAGTTTGGAGACCCTAGTCTAGTTCACGTTTTTATAATTTTTATTTTGTTTTATTTCCTGTGAAGCTTTTAATAATCTACAGTCTTGTGTTTTTATTCTGTTATATATATTATATATATATATATAATATTATATATTATATTCTTTAAATTTCTAAAAGTATTTATATCATTTCATTCTATATTTATATGTTATATATATATATAATATATATATACTATTATATTATATATATGTTAGATATATACTATATATATATATATAGTAATATATATATATATATTATATATATATATTATACTATAATATATAATATATATATATATAATATAAATTCTAAATAAGTATATATGAAATGAAACTTAATATCTTTATATATATATATATATATATATATATATATATATATATATATATATATAATATATATATTATAAGTATAATATATATATATATATATATATTATATACTATATATTATACTATATATATATATATATATTATATATATAATATGTATATATATATATATATATATATATATATTATGCAAGCAATAATTTCGTTTACAGAAAACATTTTGCAATTTATTTTAACAACGGCTTGTCGAATTAATTTTTTCTTGGAATTTTTTTTATTTATTTATTTAATTTTTATTAAATATTGATTCCAGCTACTATATTGCTTCCTTTTTTCTTTATTCGATATTCATTTACTAATTAAGAATTTTAAAACTTATTTTAGTAAATAACAATAATTAAAAATAATAATAATAATAATAATAATAATATAATAATAATATAATAATATAATAATAATAATAATAATAATAATAATAATAATAATAATAATTATGATTATTATGATTATTATGATTATTATTATTATTATTATTATTATTATTATTATTATTATTATTATTATTATTATTATTATTATTATTATTATTATTATTATTATTATTATTATTATTATTATTATTATATTAGTAATTAAAATAAGCCTCAAAATAAAAGTTTGTAAATTAGTTATTAAAAATTGTGTAAAAACAGTTAATAAAACTAGTAAATCCCGATTTATTTTTTAAAGAAAATTTATAATATGTTTGACATTAATTTGACTATTTTGGCATTAATTTGCCAAATAAATGTTCATTTTTTTTTTTATTTGTTTGGGGGGGAAGGGGGAATTTTTATTTAGATTGATTTAGAGTAATGTTATTTGCCCTTTTTGGTTCAATTATTTGTTCAGAGATTTTTAAAAGGAATCGATTTGTCAAATATTATTATTCATTTTAATCTGATACTTTTATTTTAACTTCCTCCCCCCCCCCCCATGGAGGGACGTAAAATTAGTATTTTACTTCCTGTGAAGGGGAACCATCGAGAAGGACTCCTGGGTTACACGGGCATACGTCAGATACCGCTGACTGGCCAAGCCCTTTATCTTGGATGTCAAGAAATTTACCCATTAGTAACAAAGCACGCACTTATGTACTCATTTACAACTGAGTGTAAGGAAGTCAAGAGTTAAGTGAGAATAACTCACATACCCCCGCCCCAACCAGCATCGAAACCTGATCCTCTCGCTTTATAGGCGAGTGTTCCACCTCTGAGCCAGGATAATTCTTCTTTACTTTACTTAATTAATTCTCTTATATAATTGTATAATTAATAATATTTAATTATTAATATTTAATATCTGATATTGTTTTTAAACTTTCTTCTTTCTTTTATTTATTTTTTTACTTTGGTGTCTCATATATAAATGATATTGGTAGTAATATGAAATAATACAAATGGTAATAGTAAATGTTCCAAATTTCAGTCATTGAGATCAATTCTTTAAGGTCTATTTCGTACCAAGCAAATCTGAATCCAATCTCAGTCAATCAAAAAATAGTATAGATTTTTGTCTA
>JABUQX010097913.1:7500-10000 GCA_015478945.1 Trachelipus rathkii | reverse complement strand
CATTAGAAGGTAATTTTAGAATTTTTTTTGATTTTTTTTGAGATTTTTTAAGTTTTTTTCTTTATTTTTTTATGACACAAATTACTTTTTTATAATATATAGTATAAACTATCCATATATATATTATATATATATATATATATATATATATATAATATTGGTTTACTATTATATATATATATATATATATATATATATATATATATATATATATATTTTTTTTATATTTTATATAATATATGAGTACTCTATTTTTATTTTTTTTTTTATTTAAAAAATGACAGGAAAAGTCTGAATGTATTTCCCTAATTTTGTAGTTGAAATTGAGCATTGGGTGAATCGGTGATAGCTAGGATTAATTATTAATTTAGAAAAAAAAATGGTCTAAAAAGTAAAAATAAAAATAATCATGATTTTTTAATAATAAAAGAAAAATACGTAAAAAAATGAGCTGATTTAAATATTTGATCTTTTTTGTGCCAATCTGGCCTAGATCTAGACCTGGGGATAAATAAAATTTGTTCATGGTATTAGTTCTAATTATTATTATTATTATTATTATTATTATTATTATTATTATTATTATTATTATTATTATTATTATTATTATTATTATTATTATTATTATATTATTATTATTATTATTAAAAGAAATTAACTAAAGTAGAAACTACTACAAACAAAATATTAACTAAACTGATTAAGCAAAAATTTAAAAAAATTTTAAAACAAGATTCAATAATTTTCTTACTTAAAATGAGCTTATTTGAATTTTATATTCTTGAGGTGTAGGAAAATAAGTTTGCTTTCCGATGTTTGTGGGGAGCTAAAACGTCCATCTCTTACCTCCCACGTCACCCGCTTTCTGATTGACGCTTTTTAAACTTTGAAGACCGTAGTTCTTGATTTTATGTTACCGTTTCAGAAGGCCGACTGCAAAGCCCGGGCGGCAACAGGCGCACATGCATGCTTTCAGAGCCCATTTGCGCATTTCTACGTCACGTAAACGTCACAGTCAGGCGGCCGTTGTTAAATCCTCGATTTCGGGATTTAATAAACGGGCGGGCTGGCGCGAAAGAATACTTTGCTTACAAACAATCTTTTTACAAACATGTGTCGGAAATGGCCAAATTTTTTTAATATTTAGTTAACTTTTATATTAGGATACAATATATCGTATCATTTCGTAAAATAGATACATATAAGTAAAGAGTATTGTTTACAATTGTCAGCCGATTTTACATTTAGGGGGTTGGCAAGGTTTAGCGGATATATATATATAATATACCCTATATAGTATATATATATATTATATTATAATATTATATATATATATATATTTATATATATATAATATAATTTATATTAGTATATATATATATATATATATTATATTATATTTATATATATATATATAATTTATATATTATTTATATTATATATATTATATTATTATTTTATATATATATATATTATATATATATATATATATATGATATTTTATATATTATTATATATATATTATATATATATATAATATTATAATACGTTTGTAATTAATAATTACTACTTCATTATCTCTCGATTGATGTATCTTTTTCAGTTTTTTCCACTAATAAACCCTTAAAAACGTCGTCTGGGAAAAAAATAAAAAGGTTTTTTTTTTTATTTCGCCAAAGATTTAGGGGGACAAGTGCCCCCTGTCCCTCTGTATAAGCATATAAGTATAAGAGTATTGTTACAATTGCAGCTGATCTGAACGATCGCGCTCGCCGTTCCAGGTACTATCAATTTCTGTTCTCCTCTGATTGGTAATCGTAATTCTTTTTCAGTTCGACAGCGTTTTCCGAGTCGGATTTTGCAGGCCGGGCTGCACTCGGCTTCTGGAAACGCAGTTATAATATATTCCTGACTTTAAGTAAGTACATTTATTTTCGCTTATCCAATTTTTGGCTTACAGAACTAAAGGCTTTTTCGATTTTGGATATGACAAGATTCCAGATACTTCTAGAGAGAACTCCAATTGTTTACTTTCGACAGTTTTTAAGAGAAATATAGCTGCGTTTTCCAGAGCCGGAGTGCAGCACGTTGTATAAATCAACTCGGAACGCTTCGAATTCGAAAAAAATTACATTAACAATAAGAACAGGGTGACATTTTAGTACTTCAAACGGCGACGCGCCGCCGTCGGATTCAGCCTGGCAATCAGTATACAATACTTTTATACTATATGTATCTATTTTATGAATGGTGTGGCAATATTAGATCTTAAATATAAAATTAAAAATATTAAAAATTTTTGGCAAGCCATTTCCGACACAATGTTTGTCAAAAAATTGTTTGTAACAAACTATTCTTGCTGCGCACCCGCCGCGTTTATTATTCCAAATCAAGGATATAAAAGCGGCACCTGACTGACGTTTGTGACGTAGAAGTGGCACAAAGGGCCTCTGGAAACGATGCATGTGCGCATGTGTGGCCCGCAAGGGCTGCAGTCGGG
>JABUQX010097912.1:27500-45735 GCA_015478945.1 Trachelipus rathkii | reverse complement strand
ACAATTTACGGAACGATACGCTCCTTAGCAACTTATCCAAATTGGTCCGAAAGTTAGTTTCCTTGATCGGGAAATTCCTTTGACAACCTTACAGTAAGTATTTATTCCTTACGAGCACCAGGAACAGCTCGCTATGCTAATGATCAACTTAGCCCCAACAGCACGATCCAAATTGGTTATTTCCAGATTAGTGATGGGTGAGACAAACGCTCCAGTCGTCACCGTCACGATGCCTCCCACACTTCCTGTTTGATTTAAGCCTAAAGGGGCTAACTTAGCTACACGATTGTCCTTTGGATTTGCTCCCGCAATCGGCACCCTGAAAATGACAATATAAATTTGTATTATACCATCATCGTTTCCCTAAATCGAGTTAGTGACACCAATGCTAACGTTAATAATAATAATAATAATAATAATAATAATAATAATAATAATAATAATAATAATAATAAAATAATAATAATAATAATAATAATAATAATAATAATAATAATAATAATAATAATAATCCCCCCCCAAAACCTTGCATACAAATAATATTTATAACGGATCCGAATGACAAAATAAAACCTAACACACGATTCATTTAACCCAATGATATTAATAATCCTAGGCATAATATGATACCACTAGTTGCTCAGGACCCTAATACGAATATAATAACGGGAAATAATAATAATAATAAATGAGAAGAATAATAATAAAATAATAATAATAAAATAATAAAAATAATATAATAATAAAATAATAATAATAAATAATAATAATAAACATAATAATAATAATATAATATAATAATATAATAATAATAATATAATAATAATAATAAAATAATAATAATAATAATACATACTTTATAATAATACTAATATAATAATACTAATATAATAATACTAATATAATAATACTAATATAATAATACTAATATAATAATACTAATATAATAATACTAATATAATTATAATATAATAATAATATAATATAATAATATAATAAAATAATATAATAATAATAATATAAATAATAATATATAATTAATATATAATAATAATATAATAATAATAATATATAAATCCGAATAATCATTACTATTATTAATTAGATGCATATAAATAACATGAATTAAAAAAATTATATGGAATCATATACACAGTAGTATAATATAATAATTAAGAGATATATGCATAATAATTGGACCAATAAATATTGAATCAATAAGAGAGAGAGAAGACATAAGACACACACGGGATAATAATAAATACTAACCAAACAATAATCAATATAATAATAATAATAAATATAATAATTATCTCAAACACTAGATAGTAAATCGAAATTGAGAGAGGATAAAATCATAATCGACGATAGATATATATAAATAATAATAATAATAACAATAATAATATATATATAAATATAATAATGATAATAATATATATAATAATAATATGAGTAATAATATAATGTATAATGAATAAAATAAGAGAGGAGTAATAATCAATGATAATAAGTAATAAATAGCGCACGAGAATTTATTCAGGCCCGGACTAAATCATAATAATAATAAGATAATGTGAAGCATTAAACATATAATAATAATAATATAAAAATAACTTTCACATATATATATATAATCATAATTATAATTGAAATACATACACACGTATATAATATATGAGAGGAGTAATAATTATTATTAAGAGTCAAAAAATATAATTAATAATATAAATAATAATATAATAAAAATATAATAATAATATAATAATAATATAATAATAATAATAATAATAATAATAATAATAATAATAATAATAATAATAATAATAATAATAATAATAATAATAATAATAATAATAATAATAATAATAATAATAATAAACAATCAGTTTTTCAAAATTTTCAGTCACAATTTCCAGTTTGCATAAACTTAACCTTTCGTCTGTGTGTACTATTAGTTTAAAAATCCTTGTGTGCTATAAATTCCTCATACCTACACGGCCTGTGTGCTTCCCGCACACAACCCATACACGCACACACACACACACACACACACACACACACACACATACACACACACACATACTATACACATATACTTTTCAATAAAATATTCCGTTTGTTAATTTACCTAAATTTAAACACTAATTGTACCGTCAATTACATCTGTCACCTTTCACTCAATTTTCATACACGAATCTCCTTAAATGCATGGAAAATTCCAATGTCCGTTCTTTCGACATATCCTATATATCGTTTAAATATTCCCATAATTCACTCTAAGAAAATACCCTATTTCGAAATCTCAAGACAATCCTACATCGTCAAACTGTTAAATATTTCCTATGCGTAAATTTGCATTCTACTATTAAATTTGTTTTAAATTTAAACACGATGCACCAAAATATCCTTTTAAGTTTTTTACTTCAAAAATGCTACCTATACGTGAATTTGGATTCTGCTATTAAATTTGCTTTCAATTTTGAACACAATGCACTGAAATATACTTTTTAAAAAAATGCTACCTAAACGTGAATTTAAATTCTGCTATTAAATTTGTTTTCAATTTTGAACACAATGTACTAAAATATACTTTTTAAGTTTCTACTTCAAAAATGCTACCTAAAATATCATTCCTTTAATAAATGAGCGAATCTTCCACAAATAACACAAATGACTAAAC
Organism: Trachelipus rathkii; assembly: GCA_015478945.1. Taxonomy (NCBI): domain Eukaryota; kingdom Metazoa; phylum Arthropoda; class Malacostraca; order Isopoda; family Trachelipodidae; genus Trachelipus; species Trachelipus rathkii. The sequence continues at coordinate 43,052 of JABUQX010097912.1, read as the reverse complement.
CTTTCACAAATAAACTTTAGAAATACTCTTACCCGATACTGGGGAAATTTAAACTTGTTTGTAGTTAAACAATTCCAAATCCTTCTATGTAACTGGAATTTCGTGACTTTAGCAGTAATTTTCCTCGTCACTTTTGCGAATATTTACTTCCTTAAATTTTGATCACGAAACCTTCAATTTTTTAACTCTTTCAGAAAGACAATCTATTCATTTTATGAAATCTTAACTAATGCTCTGAATTTAGTTGGTTCGTCCTACATTACTCCCCTTCCAAGATTGGGAACCAATCTTAAAAAGAAAAAAAATAGCTCCACCACTCAAAAGGGAAAACAACCTTACCTAATTTCCGATGGAGGCTCGTCTTTCCTCCGCCCTTCTCTCATACTCCAATACTCTCCTTTGGACATTCGGTATATCTGGAGCTGGACCTCTAGATCTTGTCATTGGTACCTGGTACCCAATTTCTACTCCTTGTGGATCCACTCCCTGTTCCTCCGATTGGTCCTCTAAAATCATCCGTTCAGGGTCTTCACCCACTTCCCATAACTCCTCCTGAATTGACCTGGGGGTATAGAAAGGAACATTATTAGAATTAATGTAATTACTTTGACTAATATTACATACCTCCAATTCAACTGGTTTTCCGGTATCCTTTCTGGAGACCATGTTCATCCTCTTCAACTTATCATTCACTATGTCCCCTAAAAGTGTGGTAGCTACCATCCTGGTAAATAAAGGACCTCTCGTCCTTTGCACATTATTTCCCCAACTGATTTCACGCTCTGACTGTGCTGAGTCCCCAATCCATATAAGTCATTGTATGCAATTAGGCGATGATGTCAGCTACTTATCCCTCGTTATTGGGTTATTATTACTGTTATGGCTTCAGGTTTGTGTGGCTATATCTACCTTGTATTTAGGTTCTCCTATAGTTATGTCTAATAAATCCTCAAATATCTCTTTTTCTTTGTCCCACGTTGTAATTTTTCCTTGTTGTCTCATTTGGAATTATCCTGTCTGGGTTCCAATTGTGATACATAATATACCCTCCTACGTTTGTGTAGTTGTTTCTATCCTTTATTATCCCTCATTCTAGGTATCCCTTTGTGGTAACTTTCGGTTGTATGTATCTTCAGCCTGTTCACGCTTAACAGAGAGCGTGGCTGTTGTGTCCAATATTCACCACACAACCTTGATTGACCGGGCTGGCTCCTGAAAAACTCATTATGACTTCTGTGGATCGCTCCGACTTGTTCCCGGCAGCATGGACGGAGCGGATTCGTTTCCCGAAACTCGTTGTGTTTTCCTTTTCTTTTTCCATTCCTCTATTTCTCCTCTTAAGGGACAATTATCCCCCCAGTGACCAATTTCGTCACACAAGAAACATTTCCTTTCAAAGGGTCTTGCTTCCTCCTGCTCTTGTCTACTTGTGTCCTGCCGTCTGTAGTTGTTTCGAGGACCACACTCCCTTGTCTGATGCTCATCACTACCGCATCTTAAGCACCATCCTCTAAACCTCCAACAATCTCGTTTCATATGTCCTACTTTGTTGCAATGATAACACTTTGGCCTTTCATTTTCATATGCTCCTCTATTTGTTCTTCTTGAATATGAATCTTGCTGGTACACCACTGGTTTACCGTATCGCACCTTATCTGCATACGTTTTCCTTTCATCTCCCTCATTTTGTAGGGTTGCCCATATTGGGATTGCCTCGTCCCTCGACTCCTCTTCATGATCATTCAGTTTATCCTCATCCTGTGCCCAGTTCAATATGTCCTTCCAGCGGACCTTAGCACTTTCTTTTTCACCTCCCATTCTCATTTTGAATCTCCTAGCTATTCCTTTTGGCAAGCAATTCAAAAATTGTTTTTTAACACTTGCTTGTCCCTATCCTCTTCTTTGGTAGCTGCTTCATATGTCGTTTGCACCCTGAGTGCAAATTCTGCTAACTTTTCATGCTTCCTTATCTCCATTCTCCAGAACTCCTTCTGCAAATCTATTTGTTCGCTCTCTTTTTCTTCCTTGCACCAACTCTTTAACCTGGCTATAATGGTATTATAATCTATTTTAGCCCTATAAATACTATAATACGTTCTCAAAACTGGGCCCTCCAAAAAATTTCTTAGCTCTACCACCCAACGGTTCTTATCCTTTCCTAATTGTTCTTTTGCATACCTTTCGAAATCTCCTAGAAAGGCATCGAATTTCTGTACTTTCTCTTTACCATACTTTAGGGGTTTTACCGCCTTTACATTAGCCCTACTAAATGATTTCATAACTTCTATCATTTCTCCTGCTAATATAATAAAAATCCTGCTGACTGCTTTCTGATGTTCCACTCCTGATTCCTCTAGTTCTACAAGTTTCTTCAACCACTTTTTTCCTCCCTTGTCTGGCTCACTTTCGGCTTCTGATTCTTGTTCTTCTGTTGAACTATTTTCTACTGTATACTTCCTGTCTGTCCTTCTTTTTCTCCTCTTCTTAGTTTTCTTTTTACCTTTAGTTTTGTCAGAGTCGGTTTCGTCCTCAAATGGGTCACTCATTTCCCTATCATAGCCACTCTCCTCATCAGTATAATACTTTGCCTTCTTTTTTAGCACTCCCTTCTTCCGAACACTCTGTTCTTGTTGCAGTTTCCACTTTTGAAACGCCTGTGCCTCAATTCGGACCCTATTTTTTTGTTCTGCTATGGCAGCTTCTTTTACACTGTCTACAACAGTAACTTCTACTACTTCTTTCCTTGGTTCTCCTTCACCTCCTCGTCTGGTTTCTAAAGCCAGGACCACTTCTTTCAATACTGTCACCAATTGGTCCGCATTCAGATTTTCCTCCTTTACTACGGCATTTTGGAACCTTTTCAAAAGCTCTACTGCACTTTGATCTTCTTTAGGTTCCTCAGTCCCTTCGGGAATTGACTTACCAGCCTTATCCATTTCCTTATCACTCAGAAAAACAAAGTCGAGAATATATATACCCTACAAAAAAATAGACACCTAATATATATATATTATATATATATATATATATATTATATATTACTATAATATATAATATGACAGGTAGATAGATAGGAGGTGATACTGAGGGAGTGATCTATATATTATATATACGTAGTGATAAGATAAATCGATATGACTAGAGAGAGTACACACACGTATATAATATATACTAATATACTAATATATAATATATATATATATTATATATATATATATATATATATATATATATATATATATCAAAAAATACGAAAAAAAAGGAAAAAAATGTACTCAATATTATTTTTTTCTTCTCTAAAAAAAAAAGAAAAACTCAACCAATTTATATTATCAATTCCTTGATGGACTCAAAATTATTTTATATCCTTCCTTCTTCAAAAAACAAAGCAAAAAAAATGAAATAAATTATGCTTCCTTTCCTTCTTCCTTTATTTTTTCTTCAAAAAAAAAAGTCTCTCTCTCTCTGCTTCGTACTTATTCCTAAATACGGAAACAAGTGAACACGCAAGGGAAAGAAATATGGTTAGCAAAAAAAAAAAAAATATTACAAATATCAAAATTCAAATGTGGCAACAAAGAAAAAAAAATAATATATAGAAAAAGTTAAATAATCTTACCCCGCGAAGGGCACGACAATACCGATTTAGCCAGTCATAGGGAGCAGCCTGATCGACTTACAACCCTCTCTGTTAATTTTTTTCTATCCCTTAAAATCTTGTGTCTCTTTCTTCTATAGTCTCCTTTATTTATTTTATATCCGTGCTATTATCTTCCCTTTTTTTTTTTTCTCTTTTTTTTATATCCTTCTTCCAAAGTCTACGGAGCCACCATTTGTTAGCGCGTTGCTTTTGTTAATTGATTTTGCTTGTTTGTTTTATTTAGAGCCTTTACGCGAGGTCCCAGGATTCTCTTTGGAGAAAGCTTATTCCTGACAACACTAAATGAGAAAGAAAAGGATTCAAGTAACACACGAGATGTAATTTTTGATATAATAAAATAAATACTCAATTATAGTTTATGTCAATCCTATTGTACCTATTACCAAATACAGTATATTAATCCTATTATACCCTATTACCAAATATATACATATAACCTATTATACCCTATTACTAGAAATATATAATCAAAATATTCTTTAATTTATGTCAATATTAAATTCCGGAAAATTTCATAATACATAATTTTATTGTCAGAATTTTTATAACAATTTACGGAACGAACGCTCCTTAGCAACTTAAAATCCAAATTGGTCCGAAAGTTAGTTTCCTTGATCGGGAAATTCCTTTGACAACCTTACAGTAAGTATTTATTCCTTACGAGCACCAGGAACAGCTCGCTATGCTAATGATCAACTTAGCCCCAACAGCACGATCCAAATTGGTTATTTCCAGATTAGTGATGGGTGAGACAAACGCTCCAGTCGTCACCGTCACGATGCCTCCCACACTTCCTGTTTGATTTAAGCCTAAAGGGGCTAACTTAGCTACACGATTGTCCTTTGGATTTGCTCCCGCAATCGGCACCCTGAAAATGACAATATAAATTTGTATTATACCATCATCGTTTCCCTAAATCGAGTTAGTGACACCAATGCTAACGTTAATATAACAATAATAATAACAATATAACAATATAACAATATAACAATATAACAATTTAACAATTTAACAATTTAACAATTTAACAATTTAACAATTTAACAATTTAACAATTTAACAATATAATAATAAATAATAAATAATATAATAATATAATAATATAATAATATAATAATATAATAATATAATAATATAATAATATAATAATATAATAATATAATAATATAATAATATAATAATATTATAATATTATAACATTATAATATTATAATATTATAATAATATGATAATGATAATGATAATGATAATGATAATGATAATGATAATGATAATGATAATGATAATGATAATGATATGATAATAATAACATCATTTCTATTCGGTAACTTTCCTTCACAATTTCCATTTGCAATAAACTTAACCTTTTCGTCCTGTGTGTAACTATTAGCTTAAAAACCCTTGTGTGGCTATAAATTTCCTCATACTACACGCCTGTGTGCTTCCGCAACAACCCATGCACGCACACACACACACACACACACACACACACACACACATACATATACTTTTCAATAAAATATTCCGTTTGTTAATTTACCTAAATTTAAACACTGATTGTACCGTCAATTACATCTGTCACCTTTCACTCAATTTTCATACACGAATCTCCTTAAATGCATGGAAAATTCCAATGTCCGTTCTTTCGACATATCCTATATATCGTTTAAATATTCCCATAATTCACTCTAAGAAAATACCCTATTTCAAAATCTCGAGACAATCCTACATTGTCAAACTGTTAAATATTTCCTATTCGTAAATTTGCATTCTACTATTAAATTTGTTTTAAATTTAAACACGATGCACCAAAATATCCTTTTAAGTTTTTTACTTCAAAAATGCTACCTATACGTGAATTTGGATTCTGCTATTAAATTTGCTTTCAATTTTGAACACAATGCACTGAAATATACTTTTAAAAAATGCTACCTAAACGTGAATTTAAATTCTGCTATTAAATTTGTTTTCAATTTTGAACACAATGTACTAAAATATACTTTTTAAGTTTCTACTTCAAAAATGCTACCTAAAATCATTCCTTTAATAAATGAGCGAATCTTCCACAAATAACAAAAATGACTAAACCTTTCACAAATAAACTTTAGAAATACTCTTACCCGATACTGGGGAAAATTAAACTTGTTTGTAGTTAAACAATTCCAAATCCTTCTATGTAACTGGAATTTCGTGACTTTAGCAGTAATTTTCCTCGTCACTTTTGCGAATATTTACTTCCTTAAATTTTGATCACGAAACCTTCAATTTTTTAACTCTTTCAGAAAGACAATCTATTCATTTTATGAAATCTTAACTAATGCTCTGAATTTAGTTGGTTCGTCCTACAATATATATATATATATATATATATATATATATATATATATATATATATATATATATATATATATATATATATACTATATATATATATATATATTCTATAGATAAAAATATACTTATATATCTATATTATATATATATATTTATAATATATAGAATATATTATATATATATTGTTATATATATATAATATTATATAATATTATAGAGGGATTTTGGACACCGATGTGCCGCCGCAGAGCTGCCCAGCCAGGAACCTACCTGAGGCCTTTTTTGGCACCGTATTTTTTACTCAGCTACCTTCATGGGTGTTTTTTAGTGCTTTTTTTTTTTTATGAACTTGATGTCTTTGATTTTTGTTTTTTTCTTCTTTTTTTTTAAGTTTTATTTATTTTATTTTTTTTTTATTTCTTTATTTTATTTTTTTTTTAGCGATTTCCCCCCCCCTTAAGGGTGGGGGGGGGGCGTTTCGGAGTTCACGCAAACGCGTTTTTTCGCTTAAAACCGCAAGGCCCCGCCCGAAACCGGCCGAACCGCCGCAAGCAACCGGCACCGCACCGCACCGCAGCCGCACCGCACCGCAACGCACTGCACCAAGCCGGACCGTTTTTTCGCTGTTTTCGCATCCACGTTTTTTCTATAACTCATCTACCTTATGGTCCTTTTTAATCCGAAATATTTCAGTTTATTTCACATAGGATCATGAATGTATTTTAATATACACAAATACATACATAGACACATACACACACCCTTATACACACACACACCCTCTCATCCCAGTCCGTCCCTCCTACCCTGTACCATTTCACCGTATCTCTATACCCATTCCATTCACCGTGACTGCTTTATCTGTCTGTGCTCTCCAAGGAGGTATTCCCAATCCCCTATACCATAGTTTTCATTGAATCATTTCAAATTTGCCTTTCACATATATAATAATATATATATATATAAATATATTATATATATATTATATATATAATATATATATATATATATTAATATATGTATATATTATTTATTATATATATATATATATATTATATATATATATAGTATATATATATATATATATATATTATATATATATATATTAAATATATATATATATATATTTATATATATTATATATACTATATATAAATATATATATAAGTTGCTCTTGTACTCTTCTGGAAGGTTTCACAGGTATCCTGAACCCATTGGGCCTTCTTTAAGGAATGGTCGCCACATGTCATTTTATACTACTACTTAGTCATGTATATGTACCATGCGTTTGCGCATACATGTATATGCATCATGCGCATGCGCATAACATCTTCTATCTTCTGATGCGAATCATCCCACCCACAAGAATGAACAAAGGAATTGTGGGAATTTAAAAAAAGTGACCTATACCAGTCACTAACCGTACTGCAACTCGACCCGTAGCCTCTTAAGGAAGTGTATTGAACTTAACTAATTGGGCTCCGTCTGAATGCCCATTAATATATAAACAAATGTTACTTATATATAAATCATTTTTATGCATACAAAAATTTTGGAAATAGCTATTTCCATATTAAAAGTTTAGAAAAAGCGCATCTCGATTTTGCATTTTATATATATGCAATTTATATATATATATTATATATATATATATATAGTATTATATAAATATATATATATATATATATATATATATATATATATATATATATATATAATATATATATAATATATTTATTAATAATAATATATATATATATATATATATATATAATATATATATATATATATAATATATATATATATATATATATATATAATATATATAATAATATAATATATATATATATATATATATATATAATAATATTATAACGAGAGAGAGACGAGTAAAATCGCTATCAAATCCATAACACACACACATACATATAAAACATACTTACAACTCAACACATACACCACACCACACCGTTACGCTACTTCTACAACAACCACACAACACACCGCTAGGCTACTTATACACACCACAACAGCATACAACCCCCCATAGACACTACACTCACTATCCTGCACCTACACACACCATGCCCTAGACACATACACCCACCCTATATACACACACCCACCCTTACCGACCCTGCCATGGATACATACACCAACCCTAGCTCACACCTACACCCACGTCTACACACACTATGACACTTATGCACACACGCACACCCGCTAGGCTATTTATACACACACACACATACGCTAGGCTTTTTATACACACATACACCTACCCATAGGCACTTACGCTCACACCTATACCTACACACACAAGCACACATACCTAGACACATACATCCACCCTTGATACATATACCAGCCGTAGCTCACACATACTATCCTAACACACACACACACAACATATATATATATAATATATTATATATATATATATATATATTATAATATTATATATATATATATATATATATATATATATATATATATATATATATATATATATATATATATATATATACCTTTTACTTAAAATAAAAATGAGTCATGTATCAGGGAACGGTATCCAGAGGAGCGTTTTGGGGTAAAGCTCCATCAGCGACTAATTCACAATTGATGAGTCGAGTACTGAGGCCATGTAGTTACACTCTAAAACCAGGAAAAGCTGACCAATAACATTAAAAATTAGAAATCTATTTAGGAAGTTATGCCAATATAAATAATGAAAAAGAATGAGGAATGAGAAAGGAAGAAAAAAAATCCAGAGTGTCTGATATATAATCAATTTATTTTACTACAACTGAACGAAATTTTATTAAAAACATTAACATTACATACCTTAAAGCAGTAAATCAGTAAATCAATAGAGGTGTTACCTAACACCTAAGGGATTAGCGTACTTTTGTTTTACTGCTTTACTGCTTTAACTCATGTTTTACTGCTTTAACTCATATGTTTTACTGCTTTAACTCATATATTTATTAACATTACATACCTTAAAGCAGTAAATCAGTAAATTAATAGAAGGTGTTACATAGCACCAAGGGGATTAGTAGGCTTTTGTTTACTGTTTAACTGCTTTAACTCATGTTTTAAACTGCTTTAACATATGTTTTAATAACTGCTTTTAAACTCATATATTTAATTAACATTACAATACCTTAGCAGTAAATCAGTAAATCAATAGAGTGTACCTAACACCAAGGAGTGGATTAGTATGCTTTTGTTTTACTGCTTTACTGCTTTAACTCATGTTTTACTGCTTTAACTCATGTTTTACTGCTTTAACTCATGTTTTACTGCTTTAACTATGTTTTACTGCTTTAAACTCATGTTTTTTTACTGCTTTAACTCGTATGTTTTACTGCTTTAACTCATATGTTTTACTGCTTAAACTCATATATTTATAACATTATGTTTTTTATTTTTGTTTAAATACTTTTTATTTATTTTATTAAATATTTTTATTTTATTTTTTATTATTATTTTTTATTTATTTTTATTATTATTATAACTATTATTGTTATTTACTTCAATGCTATTGTTATTATTATTTAGAACACACCCACTCACTAGACACACACACACACACACACAACTTACATTTATAACACACATTCACTATGACACTTATCCACACATTCACTATGACACTTACACTTCATTTACCATAGACCACTTACGATTTACACTTTACACACACACACACACACACACCTCACACACACACACACACTTACACACGCAGATTAACTTACACTCACACAGATTTACTTACACTCACACACAGATTTACTTTACACACCCACACTCACTTACACATATAACGTATAATTTATTAATTAAAACATTTTATGTTTTAAATTAAACACGTACATTTAAATATTACTCATTCAAATATAACTAAAATTATTTTAAAGTGTTCCTTAAAACTTCTATAATAAATCAATCATTATCTTTTGAACAAAGAATTTATTATTACTGTTAATACTTTTTGTTTATAAAATTTTATTTATTATCAAGTTTTAAAAATAACTTTTAATAAAAAATTTTATAAAATTTTATTAAAAACATATATTTTACGTACCATTAAAAGCAATAAATCAGTAAATCAGTAAGGTCAGCCCCTAGCACCCCTCTACACCAAGCTATGCCACGTTTTGTTCTATTGACTTACTGCTTTACATCATCTTTAGCCATGTAATAAGTATAAAAATAACAAATAAGTTCTTCTTCGCTTAACATAACATGTATTTTATTAAAATCATTCTAAGTTTTTATTTAAAAATAACAATATTTCACTTACATTTATATTATTCACTCGATGTTAACTAAAAATATTTCAAAGTTTTTTAAAATAATTCGGATTTTCTTTATTATTATTATTATTATTATTATCTATGTACATTGACAATCCATCACGAGAAAACACAACCCGCACTCCTTACAGATACGAAACTGACCTCTCTCTGTAAAATGTGTTGAAATAACTACTTTAGGCCTAAATTTAGGATAATCTTTTTTGTAGCCCGGGGCGATTTAGGCCTAATTCCAGGTCAAAATATATTTCAAACTGACCTTTTTCTGTAAAATGTGGGGCAATAACTACGTTAAGGCCTAAATTTAGGGCTAAATTTAGGATAAGCCTTTTGTATCCATGCTGATTTAAGCCTAATACCTGGTCAAAAGGTAATTCCAGTTATTATTATTATCATTGTTTATTATTATTATTTTTAATAAATATATTTCAAGCTGACAACATGCTGAATCGGTAAGATCCTTTAAGCAGGTAAGAAGGAAATGTTTTCCTTACTTGTGATTGGTCGGAGTAATCCTTATCTCTATATGACCTCGTATGTGATTGGTCGAGAATTATTTTATCGTCTTTTTGAAAATTAACTGTGTAATTTAAACTTGTATTTGAGCAGGTGTGCTTTATTATCTTTTAGACCCCAACTCATTTTAAAATCATAGTCATTTAGCTGTTAAGCGGTGCACACAAGTTATCTGATTGTATTAAAAAGTTGTTTTAATTTTTACTAAGTTGTAATATCATCATTATAAAAATACTTAACATTGAGGATAATTATTAATTTCAACTAGAATAGATAATAATTAATGCACTAGATTTATAGATCACGTAAAGCAAAACGCAAGAGCGCCCGCAAGCGCGACCCCGGTGCGAAACCGACGCATGAACCCGCCCGGCTTAATATTACTACGCGGTCGCGAAAAATATGGCGCGTTGTATTTCAAAGTGGTGGGGCATACATCCTAGAGTTGATATCTTTGGACACCGTCCCATTCAGTATGTAAATATTAGTTTGTGTACTGTATCAGTATATTTACGAACCTTATAACATGTGTTCAAGCGCATTAGTTTATTTAAAAGTCCTGGTATATCAGTGTTTAATTACACAACGCAAGGAGATACTCGAAGGTTGCCGAGTGCCATACAACATCGATATAAAGAGGTATGAACTTACTACTTGATGTAATTTTGAGTATAATGATAAATGATACCAATACTGGAAATCCATAAAGAGAAATTACGGTTTGTACAATGAGGGGAAGTTTATCATGCATGTACACACATTGTGTATTTAATTAATTTATATAGTAATTATGTAATAATATTTTAGAACAAACAATTTTTTTCATAACTTATACATAGAGAAGATTAAAACCGTAAAGACATACCTTGAAAAGGGAGGGTATGGGACAACTTCTATACATTAACTCTATGTCCTATGTAGGTGTAGCTTTAAGGCATATAAAACTTGTTTTATATGCCTTAAAGTAATAAGATCTTAAAGGCATACCACAAAGAGGAACATGGCCTACGTCACAGCCGGAGTATTTGTTCTATTTCCCTCAAGGAATTATAACTTTAGGATAAATAAAACAAACTGCTTTTTTCTACAAAAAAAACTGTTTTTCTACAAAACAAAATGTTTTTCAAGAAACTTTACAGTGAATGGTATTTTCTATAAATAAAATTAAAAATGTTCAAGTAAGAAATAAAATGAACGATTCATAATATAGGAAATGGTATATTTGAAAATACAAAAATGCTGTAATGAAAGTTTACAGCGGCGTATCATAAAGAAAATATTTTCGCGAACGCGTAGTAATATTACGCCGGCGGGTTCATGCGTCGGTTCCGCACCGGGTCGCGCTTGCGGGCGCTCTTGCGTTTTGCTTCACGTGATCTACTATAAATCTAGTGAATTAATTATTATCTATTCTAGTGAAATTAATAATTATTCCTCAATGTAAGTATTTATTATAAATATGATATACACTTAGTAAAAATAAAACACTTTTAATACAAATCAGATAACTTGTGCACCGCTTAACAGCTAAAATGACTATGATTTTAAAATGAGTTGGGGTCTAAAAGATAATAAAACACACCTGCTCAAATACAAGTTTAAAGAACAAAGTTAATTTTCAAAAGACGATAAAATAATTCTCGACCAATCACATACGAGGTCATATAGAGATAAGGATTACTCCGACCAATCACAAGTAAGGAAAACATTGCCTTTATCTGTCTATATAATCATCTTATCCAGCATGTCTTCACCGTTGAAATATATTAGTAACACACACAATTAAATATAGATTAAAAAATTTCTGGTCTATACGGATTACTTTATGACCTGGTTATTAAGGCTTAAATCAGCCAATGGGATACAAAAGGGCTTAGCCTAAATTTAGGCCATAAGATTTAGGCACCTTACAAAAATAGATGCGATTAGTGGATTGGGTTCTGTTTTGAGCACCACATTTTCACAAGGGACAAAGAGCAGTCAGTTTGAAATATAATTTGACCTGGAATTAGGCCTGAAATCGCCCTCGGGCTAACAAAAAAAGGATTACCTAAATTAGGAACTAAAACGGTACACCTACTAAAGATCAGGAACACATTTTACAGAAAGAGGAATTCGTATCTGTAGAAGGCAGTGCGAGTGGTATGTTTGTGTTTGTGCGTCGTTGAGTGGATTGTCATATGTATCTATATGTATGAGAGAGCAATAATCAGTCGATAATAAAAGAAAATCCAATTATTTAAAAAAACTTTGGAGGGAATATTTTAGTTACATCGAGCGAATACAAAATAATAAAGATGTAAGTGGATAATGTAGTCAGTAATATAATTTAATAACAAAAAGAAAGATATTTAAATAAAATCCATGTTATGTTAGCAGAGAAGAAACTTATAGTTGTTTATGGTTTTTATGAACTTATATACATGGCATAAAGATGATGTACAAGCAGTGAGAAGTTCGAATGGAACCACCAGAACGTGGCAATAGCTTGGTGTAGACGGTGGCCGCTAGGGGCTGACCTTACTGATTTAATTATTTATTGCTTTAAGGTACGTAAACATATATGTTTGGAATAAAATTTTGGACAAATTATTTCCAAAAAAAGAGTTATTGAAAACATTTGTAATAGTTTATAAATTAAATAAAACGAAAACTATTAAAGGCTAGCATACTATCATTATTTTTATTTGAATCAATAATGTGTTGTATTTATTACTAGAAGTTTTAAGTAAAACTATGTAAAAACTAATTTTAGTTACTTTTGAATAGTAGTAATCATAAATGTACGTGTTTAATTAAACATAAAATGTTTTAATAAATAATAACGCTATATGTTGTAGAGTGAGTGTGCGTGTGTAAGTAAACTCTGTGTGTGAGATGTAGTAACACTCTGTGTGAGTGGTACAAGTAAATCTGCGTGTGTAGTAAATCTGTGTGCTGAAGTGTGTGTGTGTGATGTAAGTGCTAAAATTAAGTGTCTATGGTAAATGTAAGTGTCATTGTGAATGTGTGTTATAAGTGTCATAGTGATGTGTGTATAAGTGTAAGTGGTGTGTGTGTGTGTGTGTGTGTGTGTGTGATAGTGAATGTGTGTGTTCTAAATAATATAATAACAATAGGCATGAAGTAAATAACACTAAGTAATAATAAAAATAAAATAAAATAATAAAAATATAAAAAAATAAAAATAATAAAAAATAAATAAAAAGTATTAAAACAAAATAAAAAACATAATGTTAATAAATATATGAGTTAAAGCAGTGAAACATATGAGTTAAAGCAGTAAAACATATGAGTTAAAGCAGTAAAACATGAGTAAAAGCAGTAAAACATGAGTTAAAGCAGTAAAACATATGAGTTAAAGCAGTAAAACATGAGTTAAAGCAGTAAAACATGAGTTAAAGCAGTAAAGCAGTAAAACAAAAGCATACTAATCCCTCCTTGGTGTTAGGTCACACCTCTATTGATTTACTGATTTACTGACTGCTTTAAGGTATGTAATGTTAATAAATATATGAGTTAAAGCAGTAAAACATATGAGTTAAAGCAGTAAAACATGAGTTAAAGCAGTAAAACAGTAAAACAAAAGCATACTAATCCCCTTGGTGTTTGCTCTGTAACACCTCTATTGATTTACTGATTTACTGCTTTAAGGTATGTAATGTTAATAAATATGTGAGTTAAAGCAGTAAAACATATGAGTTAAAGCAGTAAAACATGAGTTAAAGCAGTAAAGCAGTAAAACAAAAGTACGCTAATCCCTTAGGTGTTAGGTAACACTTCTATTGGATTTCCTGATTTACTGCTTTAAGGTAAATGTAATGTTAATGTTTTTAATAAAATTTTCCGTACAGTTGTAGTAAAATAAAATGATTATATATCCAGACACTCTGGATTTTTTTTCTTCCTTTCCTCATTCCTCATTCTTTTTCATTATTTATATTGGCATAACTTCTTAAATAGATTTCTAATTTTTAATGTTATTGGTCAGCTTTTCCTGGTTTTAGAGTGTAACTACAGGGCCTCAGTACTCGACTCATCAATTGTGAATTAGTCGCTGATGGAGCTTTACCCCCAAACGCTCCTCTGGATACCGTTCCCTGATACATGACTCATTTTTATTTTAAGTAAAAGGTATATATATATATATATATATAATATATATATATATATATATATATATATATATATATATATATATATGTGTGTGTGTGTGTGTAGGTGTAGGTGTGAGCTACGGCTGGTATATGTATCAAGGGTGGATGTATGTGTCTAGGTTTGTGTGCTTGTGTGTGTGTAGGTATAGGTGTGAGCGTAAGTGCCTATGGTAGGTGTATGTGTGTATAAAAAGCCTAGCGATGTGGTGTGTGTTGTAGTGATATATTCGGGTAGGGTGTGCAGGTGGTGTCTAATCAAGTATGTTCTATAAAGGTTGTAGACTTGGGTGTGATTTTGGAGCGAGTTTGGTGTATGTATCCATGGCAGGGTCGGTAAGGGTGGGTGTGTGTATATAGGGCTGTAAGTCGATGTACTAGGCAATGTGATGTGTGTAGGTGCAGATGTGACGTGGTAAGTGTCCTATGGGTGGGTGTATGTGATCGGTGAGTGGGAGTAGTGTTGTGTATGTGTGAGTGTTGTGTATGTGTGAGTGTTGTGTATGTGTGAGTGTTGTGTATGTGTGAGTGTTGTGTATGTGTGAGTGTGTGTTGTCGTGTG
>JABUQX010097912.1:17500-22500 GCA_015478945.1 Trachelipus rathkii | reverse complement strand
TTTAATAATATGTAATATCTAAAAATGTCCAAAAGTGAAGAAGTGAGTTATCAGCAACACCCAAAGTATTTATAAAATATTACTGTCGCACACAGTCAACAGGTGCTTCCTGAAAAATGAATTGCTTTCTTAATTTTTAAATTAAGGAAACAGTTTTATTCCGCACTTACTGATATTTACACTGTTTTTTTTCTAATGGAGTTATCCGCTGTCCTCCTTAATGTGTGTTTGCCTATAGAAGCAAAGACTTGATCATCATCCAATATATCAATAAACTAGTATTTTTACGTATGTGCTTGTTCAAAGCCGATTTGATAATCTATATTCAAACTATTTGAATGCTTTTATTAACATCTCCACTAGGCCGTAATAAGCCTTACTAATGAGAATCTTTGAGCACTCACAACTCATTTTGTGCAAACTAAGATGGTTCTGGTTTTGCGATTATTTTTGCGGGAACTTTATTATGTGCAAAGAAAGCAGGATGTTCAAATACTATAGAATTTTTCGGTTCTGTCTTTATCTAATTAATACAACCGTAGGTAAATTATATTCGTTTTATGCGAATACATACTAGACTCTCATTAGCTGCAATAATAATAACTTGCTATTTTTAATGCTTCGTCCAGAAGTTGAACTGGATATTTGATTTTCTAAAATCGTTTTAAATATATTTAATTACTTCGCTCAGATATTGAACTGGACCATTTATATACCCCTTGTAAACTGGAGACGAACTTTTTTTAGAGTGACAAGTGTCGAAAACGATGGTACAAAACGAAAAACCAGGTAAATGTTTTTTTCGATAAACTTTTATATGTTGACTATACTTTTGCTGTCCCTCAGGGGAACCTTCAATATTTGGATTTGTAGTTTATTGGTTTTTAAAATATGTTGTTCGAATTTCTTCTAGGCTTAAAACAATGTAAATAAATAGTAGGCGGTTGTCTACAATGATTCCATTTAAAAACGTTTTTGAAAGTCATGCTAACTTTTATTAAACAATTTCCGTGATATATATATATATATATATATATATATATATATATATAATATATTATATATATATATATATATATATATATATATATATATATATATATATATATATATTATATATATATATATATATATATAAATATATATATATTTATATAATAATATATATATATATTATATATAATATATATATATATAGTATATATATATACTTATATATATATATATATAATATATTAATTATATATATATATATATATATATAATATTTTATATAATATATATATTATAACATAAAAATATATATATATATATATATATATATATATATATATATATTATTAATATATATATCATTAGTGATGGAGCGAAGCTGAATTTTTACATAGCCGCGGTTGCGGTTACTAAACTTTTCAACAACCGCCTGGTTGCGTTTTTATGCGTTCTTAAACTTTTTCAACAACGCGGTTGCGGTTGCGCAATAAAAAACAAAAATTAGACTATTGCTTTACTACTGCTAACTACTACAAAATAATAATAATAATAATAGATAATAAAACAATAATTTAATAACAAATAATAATATCAAAATAATTAATAATAAAAAAAAGAAGAAAAATAACTAATAATAATAATAATAATAATAATTAATTAAGTTAATACCAATAAAATTTAATAATATTATATATTATTATTATTATTATTTTTAAGTAATCTTATATTATTATTATTATATATTCATTATTATATTATTACATTTTCAAAAAAAGGCTTATAAATTATTTTTTATTTTAATTTTATTTTAATATTTTGTTAATTTTTTATTTATTTATAAATTAATTTATTTACTATTAATATATTATATATTATCTCATATTATTTATTATTATTAGCTATATACAATTATTATTTTATATTATTATTATTAGTATTATTATTATTATTATTATTATTAGTATATTATTATTATTTATGGTTACATTGAAAATTCTAAAGTTCTGCTCGATTAATATGCAATTTACCCTCTGTTTACACTGTTTACAAGAAGGTACAAGTGTGGGGACGAGGGACCCATGACAACAATGCACCCACCATCCAATTCCCCATCTCGCCCTGTGGAAAACTGGGAAAAGCATCGACTAAAGGTGCTTCTTTAGTTATTCTGTGTTTGTATTTGAAAGTAGAAAGCGGCAATAGATTAAGGCAATAACAATTCTACAGCATTTTCTTTTTTCGTTATAAATTAATCCAGCTCTACTGAAAAGTTGTTCGTTTGGTATTCTACTAGAAAGGCATAACAAATGTCTTTTAGCTATCGTCTTCAACTCTTTGAAGTTATGCTCGTTCTCTCTCCACCACACATTAGAGGATCATCTTCGGGATCGATCCTCTTTTCTTTTTTGATATTTTGCTATTTGACCAAACAATTTATCATTAAGCTCTATTCTGTATCGTCCATCACTTACCTTGATGGTAAATGAGCATTCACCCCTGGTTTCAGATAGAGATTTTATGGCTTGGATGTCGAAGGTTGCTTTATTTCTGCCGTCTTAAAAGTTAACTTTTTAAAAAGATAACTTCCTGACAACCGCAGTTGCGGTTGTGAAGACCAGTGAAAACCGCGGTTGCGGTTGTAGTTGCGGTTGTGTAACCACGGACAACCGTGGTTGCGGTTGCAATTCCGGTTGCCAAAATATGTGGGGTTGCTTCGCATTTGCGGTTGTGGTTGCGGTTATTCGATCCATCATATATATTATATATATATATATTATATATATATATATATATATTATAATATATATATATATATAGCAGACCAACAACACTCAGGAATATATATATATATATATATATATATATTATATATATATATATATATATATGTTTATAAAATATATATATATATATATATATATATATATATATATATATGTCTTCTCACAAGACATTAACGCCATTGGTCTTTAAAATTGTATGTATTAATGTTTCTCTTTCTGCTTCAGTGGCTTACTTTTTACGATAATCATATATAAAATTGATGCTAAATAATATGAAAAATTTTGATCATTTCCCCAAAAAAATCGTTGAAAATCAATAATTTAAGTTATTATATTTTAGGATTAAATTAAAGCAAACCTGTTCTTCGCATATAATATGCACATAATTACTAATTAAACAGTAAAGTCTAAAGTATCTTATTTATTTATTGATTATTCGCAGAAAATATTCGAGCTTTCCTATTTTTAATATTTTATATAAAAAACAGAAATTAACATTACCATTTAATATTTTTTTGCAAGTGTCATCAAAATAGTTGTTATTTGTCTTTTATTGAATACGACTAATTAATTAATTATTAATGATACCTAATCCCAAATGTTTATAATTACTTTGGGATGCGGGAAAAAAATAAAATGAGAGAAAAATAGTAAAATACAAATTCATTCAAATAAAATTGGGTTAATAGAGTAGGTTCGAGGTCAGCTATATTTGCTATAGAAATTTTCTAATTTAAATTCTTTCAGCATTTTTTTTTCTGTATATTAAAATTTTCAACTTTTTAAGTTTTTACAAGCACAAGCACACGCACGCACACACAACACACACACCACACACCACCACACACACACCCATACACACCCACACACACACACACACACATAATATATATATATTTATTTAATATATATATATAATATACTTATTATAATATTATATAATATATATATATATATATATATATATATATATATATATATATATATATATTAGGGAGTTGAAAAAATCAATTTTTCGAGTATCTAATTCTAAATAGTGCTCAAAATTGCTCATTTTTATTCTAATCAAATAAACATTAATGAAAAAAATCATATTTTTATTTTCAGTCCACGCAAAGGGCCTAAAAATTTGAAAATTTTTACATTGAAACACTAAATTTTACCTTTACGTTGAAATTATTCAGCGTTTAACTACTTCATTTTTGGTGAGTGATAATAGAAATATATTTTTAAAAATCCCAAGCTTCATTAGGGCTAAAATTTTCCAACTTTCGTTAACATTTTAGAAATATACGCAGTATATTAGTAAATCTTGTAGTTGAGATAACCATTGTGTATTATTTTTGTTTGCAATCCAAAATCGCAATTAAAATTGTGAAGAATGTGAGATGGCGATTAAGAAAAGGTGTTGGTGATGGTAACAAGATATGATAGCCGTTGTCCTATTTTCGTTTTTCCTAAAGAACTACTACGTGCTACTAAGTTGCTTTGAAGAAAGCTATAAAATTTCAGTCTTATCGGATTCAAAGAAAAAGTAGCATTTTCAATAATAACCGATAGCGTTGCTACTCAAATAAATATATTGTAAAGCCTCCAATCCAGTAGTGACTCATACTCGGGTTGTGCAAATGGTAAGAGCCTACGATGATGCATATTATAAATTAAGAAAATCGTATTGCCGAAATTAGGAAAAAGAGAGGTTTAAGGAAAAATAGAAGAATTCATGACTGAAGCGAAATTAAAGCTATTTGATATTGCATCGTCTAAGTGTGCGATGACATATTCTTGTGTATGTGAGAAAAATGCAGGTGCTTGTGACTCCCCGATAGTGTTGCTACTCAAAAGGAGATAACATATTGTAAAGCCTCCATTCCAGTGGTGACTCATGCTCGGGTTATGAAAATGATAAGAACCTACCATGATGCATATTATATTCTAAGAAAATCGTATAACCGTGACCATGAAAAGAGAGGTTTAAGAAAAAAATAGAAGAATTCGTGGCTGAAGTGAAATCAAAACTACTGATATTGCAGCTTGAATGTGCGTGACATATTCTTGCGTATGTGAGAAATGGCAGGCGCTTGTGACTTCCCTGTAGTTGTAGAATGCTACTGTGAATGAGACAAAATGACTCCACCCATTGAAAAAAAGTTTATATACGATCAACGAACAACCAGGGATTGCCTTCATTGCAGTCTAGATAAAACAAAGGAAACAGGAGAG
>JABUQX010097912.1:0-10000 GCA_015478945.1 Trachelipus rathkii | reverse complement strand
TATGATACTTTATATCAGTGGTTCTCAACGGGAGCGGTACCACCCCCTGGGGGGCGTTACGAGCATCCAGGGAGGCGCTATTAGGCGGGAACGTGAAGGGGGTCCCCCCCCCCCGCGCTATTGAGGAGGGGGTAAAGAGCGCGAGATTACTTACTAAAATTAATTGATATATATATATAATCTATATTATCTAGATATTTTTAAATTGTTATAAGAAACTTTATTAAAACTATCATATATATATATATATATAAATATAATCTAATAAATATAATATAACTCTAGTAATGCTCATATTTCAGTTACTAGAGAAGTGAAAAATTTACATAAATACTTAACTTAGCATATTGGCAACCATTAACAGGCAAGAAAGTTGATGATATTTTTTTACAATATGAGAAATCAATAGTTATAGACTATAAATATATTTATATATACATAATATTTATATTTATTACAATAATATATACTATATATATATATATCTAAATAATATATATATATCTATATTATAATATATTTTAAATATATCTATATATCTAATCTATAAAAATATAGACACTCGAAGTGGAGTTGCAGAAAGAAACGTCAGAAGAACACGTATAGATACCAAACGCTAGCTTAAGCCCAAGACGATTGGACAAGACGCTTTATTTCGCAAAAATTTGGTTCTTTTTAAAATCGTAGCTGATGTTTAGTCATAGGACCTTTCCTTTGTGTGATGTGGTTTTCGTGTCGAACGTGTGATTATGTAGCACTATGTTCTCAAGCAAAAAAGAGTGTAGAGCAATATTCGTTCAGAATAATTTGAAATCATGATCATCATCCATCCCATGCAAATGATAAATTGGGCCGAAGTGGGCCTTTCTATGCGTGAGTAAGACTCTGTCTAAGCGAACATGAAGCTTCTCGATTACAGATACACTCTGTCAAATCAACGCAAGATAAGTCACACTCAGTCTACTGATTTCTGTTCAAGACATAAAGGAGGAAGTATGAACGGACCACTAAACCGTAAGTTCTATGATTCGAAAATAAAGTTTAAGTCAATATTGATAAAGGATTTTTGCTTCTTACAAAGTGGGCTTTGTGTGATTGCAAGTGTGGCAAGCCTCCATAAATTGGAGAACATAACTTTTCACAGGCTGTTAAGGAGTAATCCTTGATACTACTGACGGATTCTCGCATGAATGCAATGTAGATTAAGCACATACTTTGTATCAATAGTTCAGTTTGAGAAGGAATCGATGAAATGGCCTCTGAATATTGGAGATCAACTTTGTAAGGAATATTTAATTAAAACAGCAGTTTGTCATTAGCAGATCGACGAGTCAACCATGCAGTGATAATGTATGCTTTATCAATTATGCATCATGTTTAGCGTCTTCATAAAGTGAAACTGGCGAGATGAATGAAGAAAGTGCTGTCGCTAAAAAAGTCTTACCACTGCCTAAAGGCGTCCTCTATATTCCGATGTACATTTTAATTATTTAAACGACGAAAATAAGAGCATTCGCATGTGGTCTGATATTTTTGGACATCTGGCTACTGAGGTGCTGGCAGCTATTTACCAGGTATATCTGGGTCTAGTGCAGCATTTATAGAAGGCGCTGTTCGGGGTTATGACTGTTCATATGTGTTATCATGCGTCAAGCATTTAGTTGCTAAAATTAAGCAGAAAGATTATAGCGCAGTCTCGTAATTGTGTCATAGTGCCGTGAAACAATAATAATGCCCACTCTTTGAAATGACTCGTTTATTATCGCCAGCTTTGGAGAAAAAGACGAGGGCATTTGAGACGTATGCTCAAGACGGTGGTTAGTGGCTTTCTAAAGGGAATGTTTAGCAACGATTCTTAACTCTTGAAATTATCTTGAATCTCGACACATGGCTGATACAGTTCGCCAATGTCATTAAAAGAAAGAGCGAACTGATGTTGCTCGTACTTTTCTGCCATCATTTTTGACAAGTAAACGAAATAAATACGAAGCTACAAGCTACTTTGATAGTGAAAAGCAGAAAGGGATTATACTAATCCACGCGAGCTTCTGCTGAGAAGGTAATTTCTGGCCGTAAAGACTTACGGGTCAGTTTTCCTTATTTGCTGTTTGGGAGAAAAGTGAAATTGCAGGGTACTGACTTGGAATTATTCATTGTTTTCATCAGCTTACATAGGCTGAAAGAGAAAGCATTGGAAACTAGATTGTCAGGTTATGTATGGCGCTTTAAATACCCGCAATGTGGTATTTCAACCCGTTTTTAAAGATGTGACTGCAGCTAATATTTAACAGTCCATGCAAGAGCCCCTAATATACCTCAAAGGCATAGACAATGAATGTCTAAGTTTATATTAATAAGCTTGATACGAAGTCTTTTGGGGCGAAAAAAGATTTCGTATCGCTCTTCTATGGGAATGAAATTTAAAGATTCGCTTCTGGGCTTTTCTTCAACGTATTGCTTCGTCGTAGTCGCGGTTTAGTGCACATTTAAGAGCTAAGCTGTTCAGGGGTTATGACTGTTCATTGTGTTATTCAACGTCAACATTTAGTTGCTAAAGAATTTAAGCAGAGAAGATTATACCAGTCTCTTAATTGTGTCATTAGTGCCGTCAATAACATCAAATGCCACTCTTTGAATTATCGTGCCAGCTTTGTGAAGAAAAAGACGAGGCATTTGAACGATTATTGTAGGCAGACGGTGGTTAGTGGCTTTTCTAAGAAGGGAATTGTTAGCAACGATTCTATAACTCTTTGAAACTAGTTATTGAATTTCTGCGACACATGCTGACTACAGTCTCGCCAATTCATTAAAAGAAAGACGCACTGATGGTTGCTGTAGCCTTTCTGCATGATTTTTGACAGAGTTTAAACGAAATTACATACGAAGCTACTAAGCGTAAAAAATGAATTATCACATTGCAAGAACAAAGGGATTTATAGGGGGCTTTTATAGAGAAAGCTAGGGAAATAATTGAATTAATTCGTAAAGACTTACGTCAGTTTAGTAATATTTTGGCTGTTTGGGAGAAAATGAAATTGCAGGTAATGACTTGGAATTTGAAATATTGTTTTCAAGGCTTTAAAACCCCCAATATAGAAAACAGGAAACTAGTTTCAGGTTATTATTGCGCTTTAAATACCCCAATGGGTATTCAACCCGTTTTAATGACCTTCAGAGAATTTTTATTAACAGCTTCCACTCGCAAGAGCGCCCCTAATATAGCTCAAGCATGATCAATGAAGTGTTCAAAGTTTATTTAATAGCTTAGGATAGCGAAGTGATCTTGGCACGAAATAAAAAGATTCGTTAATGCCTCTTCTATGGGAAGAAATAAGTATTGCTTCTGGCTTTTCCTTTCAACGTATCTGCGTCGAAAAGGCTTCGGTTTGTCACACAATGAAAAACCTAAAGCGCAGAAACTAAATGGATATAGTAACTCGCGAGGTGATTTAAGAATTAGGCCCTAAGTACAATTCTTCTGACTGACATCAATGCGGTTATTGTTGGGGGCAAGTCACCAGCTCAAGGCAGCCACTAGTGTTAAAAATGATGTTTTAATCGTAAAATAATTCTTTAAATGGAATATGGTAAGCTACTTTCTTTTTAATCAATAATATATAATCAATAATTAATAATAATAATATAATAATAATATAATTAATATAATGAATTAATATAATAATAATAATATAATAATATATAATACATACGAATAGTAATAAATAATAATAATAAAATAATAATATAATGATAATCAAATTATTATAATATAATAATTAAAATAATAAAAATATTATAATATATATATATATATATCTATTATATATATATATAATATTAATATATATCCCTATACTATCATATATATATATATCTTGGGCACATATATTTATATGTATGGGCTCAGCCCGATATAATAGCAGTAACTGATATATATATATATATTATATATATATACCTATATATTCTAAGTATATATATAATAATTATATATATATACTATATATTACTATAATATTATATAGATCAATCTATATATATATAAATATAACCAGCTTTTTAACATATAAAATTCTGAAGGGCGGGGGCGGTGAATTCAGGACGCGGATAATCTCGAAGCGGGGCGTTGGTTTGGAAGAAGGTTGAGAACCACAGCTTTATATGACTAGTGAGTATGATTATATGTCATAAATGTAGTGACAAAGTATTTGGAAATGAAAAGTGAGAAAATTGTGGCACGGAACGAAAAGGAAATCTTTCATTTAGATTTATAGGCTAAAAGATATTTTGATAAATATCCTGTAGATAAATTTATTAATTATTTATTTAATTTTGCGAAGAATCATATAGATGATCATATAATAGTAGTTACCCATGATTGTTTAAAATTTGATACTCAGTTTGTGTTTAGTATATTATTAGCCATACCCTGAGCAAGTTCTATTTCAAGTAATTCTATAAGTAGTAGGATCAAGATTTGGAACCAAATTCGATGCTGAAACGGCTCCGGTGCTGCGGTGCTCAAGCTAGCCTTGCTTGTTTCAAGGACGCCTAGTTTTTCTAGCTCTTGGGTAGTGTTAGGTATGGAACAATAGGTAATGAAGGTTGCTGAGTAAATTCCCAACTTTCTATCCTCATCGGAGAAACCGTTAAGATGTTAGAGTGGTGCGGATCACCAGTGTGTCCAGCTCTGCGGTGCTCGTTGCACCAGGTCGGAAATATACCGTGTTTGAACTCAAAATATAGGTATAGGGAGTGGTGATTCATTTTCCGGGATCATTGTCCCAATCGGAGTAACCTCTGAGGCCCCAGATTGTGGGACCTCGCGATCACCACCCTCTCGCCATATATATCACCTTTCACGGGCAGACAGATAAACAAATATACTCTTACGCATACATTGTATGACGTCGCCAGGTTAATATAGTTCTTTAATTAATATATTTAAAAATTCTACATACAATCCTAGGATTCGAACAAGGGACATCTCGCATAGCAGTAAAAAAATAAAAGTCTAACCCTTTGGGCACCGAACCGAATGAGTTTTAACTTTAAATTTATTTTATTTATATTATGACTTCATTCATATCGGCAAAGCAGGTACTAAATCTAAGCTTTGGAGAAAAATCAACCTTATTGACAAATATCTCTCTCTCTCTCGCTCTCATACTCTAATATATACATTATATATATAAGCTATATATATATATATATATAAAGTATATATATATATATATATATCATATATTATATTATATATATATATATCAAAATAATATATATATATATCTATATATATCATAATATAGTATTAAATATAAATACTATAGTTTTTTCCGAAGCTACAGATGCTGACTTTTTTCTTACAGTGTTAAGTATTTCAGCCCGCTGATCTCGAATCTGTGAACTATGTCCCCAAATTTTGAGGGTGTGACCCCTTTTTGGTGTTCGACACCCAATTAGACCCCTTTTTAAATTCCCCTCTTTTTATTGGTGTTCATAAATTCGCATCCTCTTCATCTACCCTGTACCCTGACTGAGAGTGGTGTCAGCCCATTATCGTGCAGAGTCTTTAGTAGCGCGTAACGCGGGGCAAAATGATGCTGTGCGGTGTTCGGTGCCCAGAATTTGGAAATGCGTCATAAGAATACATGAATTGATGAGTGGGGCTAGAAGAGGGCGTTGAGGAATAGGGTACTGAAATTAGCTTAAGTACCGTTTCGAATGAGTCAATACGGTGTTTTGTGTAGTACAAAGGTAGTAAACATGTTAGCTTAACACCTTAAATCATTCGGCGTTTCGGCTTATACTAGGTTTTAAACTACGTAGAAAGCATAAAATAACATAGTTTCAGAACTCTCAAATGAGGCTAGCGGGCCCCACTGGTGGGGGTCCCAACTGGAAAAGAAGAAAAACATGGAATACGCGGCGTAACAGATAAAGATGGAGGAAAGAATATATATATACTATGTATATATATATATATATACTATATTATATTTTTATTAGGTATTTAATAATTATATATATATTTCTATAGCTATTACTTTATCATATATATTATCATATATATCAAATATAATACTATATTATATATATAATCCGCCGTAAATAAACTCTGTGTATGCAATGCATTTACTTTAGATACAGGGTTGCCCCTAATCTACAACGCTCACCATATATTTAATATATATATATATATAAATATTATATAATTATATATACTACATATACTATAGAATATTAACTTATTCTAGGCTAGTTTCCTGACTCTGGACTGATGCTTATTCCGCAAATAAGATGTTTATTTAGTTAGCTCGGGTTGGAGAGCAGAAAACATGCTATAATTCTACATATATATAACTTAGTACTATATGTATATAGTTATATATATCTATATATATTTAGTATATATATACATATATACCAATAACGTATATATATTATTATATATATATTATATATACTATACTATATATATATTTATATATATATATATAATATATATATATACTATTAATATATTATATATATAACTATATATACTATAGTATATTACATATATTTATTTAACTTATATATCAATATTATATATTATACTATATATATATTACATATAATATATATACTATATACTATATAATATATATATCTGAGAGATGAGAGAGAGGAGAGAGATGAGAGAGCGAGAGAAGAGAGAGCAGAGAGAGGAGAGAGAGAGATGAGAGAGAGAGAGAGAGAGAGAGAGAGAGAGAGAGAGAGAGTATTCAATTCCGGTTTTTAGGACTTTTTTTTTTAGATAAGTTGCTTTCATTTTGCAAAAAAAATAAAAGGCAGAAAAAAACATATATTTTCATTTTCAAGACTTTATTCTGATCGAAATTCAACGGAGCAACACCATAAGAAGGAACTCAGTCAATTATTTCCAAATCTTTAATAAAAATTTAAATTCAGTTAAGTAGGAAAAAAAGTTATCCTCACATCCGTAATTCTTTCGACAACACTCCTTTATGGATAAAAATAGTCATCCACCTGCTGGGGCCTGTAGCACAACGGATATAAGTCAGACAATTGTACAACTTGTAATTTTTTACTTGTACCTACAAGCCCCGTAATACAAACTTTTTATTAAGACTTGTAGCTACAAATAAAAATTTACATGCTGTAGACCAAAATTGCAAGGTTGGCTACATTTAAATTTGGTCTGCTTTGTGTATTTCTTCTGTATTACGAGGTTCTGAAGGTTATAGTTAATATTTTCTTTGATTTGCTATCATTATATTCTTTTGTCCTTACTTTATATTCATTTCATCAGTTCCGAAAGGACCATTTCTATTCAACTGATTCGAAAATCTACAAATATTTTTTCCTTTCCTTATATAACGAATGTTATTCATGTTTGTTAACATTCAGACATTTTCGGAGTCGTTTAGTAGTTTTAGTTTTGTTTTCGTATTTTTATTTGTTACCTTTCAGTTTTTAATTTTTAAATGTTAAAAAGCGTATCAATAAATTATTTAATTTTTTTTATTGATTTTTGTACATTTTAAGCTTAAATTTTCAAAAAATAAAAAAATAAAAAAATAAAATATAACCTACGTAAAATCATAACAAATAGGCATCATTTACACTCGAAAATTTGGAGTAACTTAATTGAATTATTGCAGTGAGGGACAGTGTGCCAAACCTCTCATATATAAATTTAATCAATCTACCTAAATATTTGTTTGTTTGTTTAAATAAAATAACAAAAATAAAAATATCTAAGAAATAAGAGAAAATTACAATAAAAGAAGTTTTATTGCATATGGACTAGCAAATAAATTTCTACCCACGTTCTTAGAATTGTAAAAATTTGCTACAAGTTTTTGTCTTTCAACGTCTTTTCTGTAACTGTAACTGTAACTGAGCTCGTGCTTCTCTACTCGTGAAGCGCTTTCGGATGGTAGAGTAGTATCGGCGGTTGTAACACCGATTTCAAGTGTTCTGAAAGTGGATGTAAGCTCCTCTTATATCGGATAGGCCACACGATACTCTCTCACAAGAGAATGTCGCAAGTTGCATTAAGCCACGAAGCAAAATATTTAAACGATTTTAAAGATAGAAGAACCCCACAAGAAATCCGCGATAAATAGCAGCATAAAGAGGGGCTTGCATCCATCAAACAATGAAAAAAATGATTTATATGATTGGTGACTCAGGGAATCTTGTTGGCTGTCTATAAGTAAACTAACCAATTGATATAAACAATTGATATACGAAATGCCTCCAAAATTTTTGAAAGCCATCTTAAATGACAAAGTCAATGTGTTAAGTCGTAACTTTTCCTCACCTTTTAAATTTTTAGCTGTTTTGATGCTTATCTTATTTTTGTTATTATTTTACACGAAATATTTTTTCAAAATTGTTAAAATAATTAATATAATAAATTTATTCCTTGAAAAGGTCCGAAGTGTACGGACGTAAGCTTGGTACTATACTCATATCTTAATCAAATTGTTTTATTTTACTTTCAATTAATAACTTGACTTTAGGAAGAATAGGTCTTCAACTGAAGCCATTCTTTCAGGAGGCGCTTGAAAAGATCAATCATACATGTATTAATTTATTATTTTATTATTTTATTTATTCAGTTATTATCTTATTTTTATTATTATTATATTATTATTATTATATTATTATTATATATTTATTATTATTTTATTATTTTATTTGATTAATCGTCTTATTTTTATCCTTAATTAATTATTATAATACTACTAATTATAATATATATATTATATAACTATTATTATATAGTATAATATCTGTATATAGACATATATATATATACTATATATATATATATTAATCATAATTTATATATATATATAGTTATATATATAAAACTGTTATTATTATTTCTATAACTATTATTTTATATATTATTTATAATTTGGCGAAGCTTTAACTATTCTTTAATTATTAAGAATGTAAATTTACATTTTTTTTGGGGGGATTAGTATACACAGACTCAATCTCTTAGACCACATACTTAACTTTAATTAATCGGCTTATATTATCTTTGGGGCACAAGAAGGACACATCTTTGTTTGTACATGGCTAGGAGGGCTGCCCTTTCCCCGAAATTGTATATCATCAAGTTTTGTATTATAGTCTAGGCAACAACAATATAAAGCTTAATAATATAACAGAAAAATAATATATTTTAACATGTGTTTGAATTTGAATTTGAATTTTAATTATGATATTATAGATTATCATTACTAAAGCAAATTGATTCCGTTAATTGTGCTATAAGGGCTAATAAGTAATATGCTATAATATTAATTCTCATTATTATTTCAATTAACTTTTTATTAAAATTCTCTTTCTTAAGGCTGTCGTTACGGCATTGATAATACTATATATATATATAACTATACTTATATATATATATATATATATATATAATATATATTTTATATATATATATTATATATATAATCTATATATATATATATATTATTACTTATCTATGTAGTATATATATTAATATAAGTATTATATATTATATATTCATAGTATATATAAATATATATTATACCATATCTATATATTTATATATATATATATACAGTATATATATTATATTATATCTATATAATATACTTATATATATCTATATACTTATATATTATATAATATATACTATATTATAATATATATATACGCTTGATGATATATATACTTATTATATATATTATAAATATATAGTATCATTATATACTATACAATAATTATATTATTATATTATATATGATAATATTATATATATTAATCGATTCAGAATATAGCTATAATAAAAATATATTATATGTATATATATATAATAATATATATATATGTATAGTATATATATATAATATAATATATATATATATTACATATAATATAATATATTATATTATATATATATATAATATAATATATATATATATTTATATATATATACCTATAC
>JABUQX010097911.1:15000-36551 GCA_015478945.1 Trachelipus rathkii | reverse complement strand
GGGCCACTGGAAGAGATTTCAAAGCAGTAGGATATCGAGCCATAAGACTTGAAAACGTATACCGAGATGCATTCTATTTTTTATGTGAGGAGAGGCGAACCGTGTTACATAGTGTATTGCTCCCTGTAACATTGTTCAACGCTACATGTTCTATTAGTTTGAATCCGTACAAATTTTTTTTATTACCGTCGATATTATCGCTAATATTATTGAGGTCGTCACAACAAGCACTGTGCGCCCTATATGATTGGGTTATGCTTATATGACATTAATTATTTAGGTTTCTCCGGTAACTTACTCTAGGAGCACTCACCTAGAAATATGCGTGACCACATCCATACCGGCAGGGGTTTCCTATAAGTAAAGCTTTCATATTAGGATTGTTATAAAAAATTAAGACATGTTTCTAAAACTAATGTTAGATATCGATAAACGAGGAAAACTTATGTGAGAAATTAACACCTTCACAGCACCACAGGGTAATAATGGGAGGGAGAGCAGAGAACTGAGGCAAATATTCTTTGTAAACTTAAAAAAGTATTTCACTTACAAATTTATATTTTTTATTAAATGGAATATTTACAAGAAAGATCTATGGAAAAGTAAATATTAAGAAGAAAAAGTATAATTAAAGTAATATATATTATTACTGTCTGCTTGACATATTTATAATTATGATATTTTCTTATTTTATCAATACACATTTAGTCAACATTTACTTATGAAAAAAACAATATGAATATCATTAGAGGCTGTAAATTGCTGGCAAAATTATCACTACTGATATTCTAAGTGGACTAATAGAACTTACTATCTAGTAATAAAGCTATAATAAATAAACTAGTTATTCCCACTACTGCCTATTATTTATCGAATAATAATCAATACTGTCTAGACGTCACAGAATATGAGTTCATCTAATGTTCACTGTAGAGTAGGAATTAGAACAAATGATTTTCTTAGATCATTTGTATGTTTACTGAGACAATATAATGATAAAGAGTTTAATCATATATATTGGTTATTTGATACCAAGTTTTTTAGGCATATACTTTATTATACTCATTCACATTCATTTACTATATAGTATGACCCTAGCTAAAGTTATCTTGAGTAATCATAATATCATTAGAAGAACCTTATCCTACTTTCAGTAAAAAAGATAATAAGTCTACGTATGGATACATATTTCTAATTTTCAGTAAAAAAGCTCAAATATGTGTAAGATGATTATGCATACATATTTGAAGTCACAGTAAAAAAGCTACCAAATAGTACTTAAAATGATGAAATTATAATATAAAATTGGAAAAATTAATTATTGATATGTTTTAATTCAAAATAAGCATAAAATACATAATCATTTTATACTTATTATTGTATATATGTATATATATAATATTTTAATTGAAAAAGAAGTAAAAGTATAATTGAGGAAATTTCAAATATTATAAGTTATATATTATATATATATAAAATATTTATTATAACCATGAGCATTTAGTCTACCACTTATTTATATTACCGTTTAGCCTACCATTTATTTAGTATTACGTTTAGTCTGGAACCACTTATTTGATATTACTACAGTTTGAAGTCTATAAAATTATTTTAGAGAGATATCTAACTTTGTTATTGTATTAATTTATAAGATTATTTTTTTTTTTCTATTTTCTAATTTATTTATTTAATAAATAATAAATAAGGTATAGTCATGAAATAATTACTATTATAGTATATAATGAAACAAAAACCATTCCTAAAATATGATAATAACATTAAATATTATATATATTATTGTATTTTATATTATATAGCTATTATAGTGAATTTTAAAAATTCTATCAAATTGTTGAAATTATAGCTAAATATGAAAAAAGAAAGACACTTGCAGCTATGGGATTATTTTGGTTTTATAATAGAGGTTAGCCTATTTTTGTTGAGTGGTTTTCTAATGCCTATAATATTTCAATGTTAGTATTTAATGTAATATATAATATATATATTTATTTCAACGATTTTGGAAGCGATTTCAAAAAAATTTGTAGGAGTTGAAGTGAAAAATGTCAAAAACTAAGATTTTCATAAATTGAAAATTCTTAAAAAATCCTTACTCTTCACATTCAAAAACACCAATTACTTCACGAAATATAATTGACGTTTATTTACAAATAGTCAGACTTATAGTCTATATTAATAGTTATTTATCTATTATTTAATTTAAATGAATTTCAAAAATTGTCTTAAAATTTAATAAGTAAATTTAATGTCTTTATTAGTTATATAGAGGCTAAAATGGTGTGCTAGCTTATATGGTAAGAAATACATATTTCCCCCTTCATTCATTTTATCATACATTATCTTAATAATTTAATTATTTTCAGAGAAATTACATTCAATTACAACATAATAGTCTTTAACTTTTTATTGCAATTATGCTAAAAAACGTTATTATAAAATTATATTAATTTAATATATATTATAGTATATATAAATATTAAATAGCAATTTACGAGTGTATATTACGGATAGATATTATGATAGAGATATATATTATATATTATGTATTTGATTATTTAAATAAAAAAAGGTATTAAAAAATAATACCATAAATATTTTTATTATACTTATATAATTAACATACAAGTAATATTAACATCAAATTGACATTAAATTAACATATAAGCAATTTGTATTTGTAAAATTCAGTTTAAATTATGCTATGCTTATTTAATAGTGAGCATGTTAATAGTCTACCTTAGTAATATATTTTAAAATATATATACATTTACAATATAAATTATATAAAAGAAATAAATGATAATGATTTTAAAAATATCAGAAAGTAATGGCTCAAAACATATCTAATAATATAAAAATACACTTAACCTTAACCTACCTACAAACAACTATTAAACATTAAATATTTTTTTTTAGAACCAGTTTTAAATATTAATGATAATATACTAATTAGCATCCATTGATGTATCTACAAATATACATTACATATATATATATATATTTTAACAAACCTTTTTAAGATAATACCTTTATATGTTTTATATTATTATATATATATATTATATATATATATTATATATTATTATATATATATTATATATAGTATAGTTATATATATAGATAATATATTATATATTATATAGTTATATTATTAATATATTTTATATATAATAGTATATATATACTATATATATATTACTTATTCTACAGCATCTCTATTTTATGGATATGAGCTTTTCGCCATGTACAGTTAAGTAGGCACAGCGATCTTCTTTCCTTTGGCCTCGAAAATCTTTCTTGATCCTGGAGCACTCTATAAAAACTCTTTTATCGTCAGTTCCCAAATGGTTTTTACGATGCATAGTTTCCTTGAGTTTATATGCTCATTAGGTAAGGGTATATGCACCCTTATTTTCGTAATTGAATACTAGACTAAGCTATCCTTATCCATTTGGCCCTGCACAATAAATATCGTTCAATCTAGAGCTTCATCCAAGAAGATCGTTGTATTTTTCTAATCATCACTAAAAAGTTTCATAAAATGCTGGTTTACCAGCTATATAGATCTATTTTTATCAAATGCACAAAATAATCTATTAAGTTTAAAAGGGGCCTGGGTTTTGCTAGTCCATGTCGCTTACTTGAAACTGTGGCGTAAGAAAATTTCTTTCTCTATTAGTCCTGACTGACGTCAATTATTACCAATTTATCTAATATATATATATATATATTATATATAGTATATTAAATATATATATAATATATAATTAATATATTATAATAAATAATATTATATCTATTAATTATATAATAGCATATATCTATATATTATTAATATTAATATATAATATATATATATTAATAATGATATATATTATATATATATATATATACTTATATATATAATATATTATATAATATATTTATATTAATATATTATATATATATATATTTATATATATATAATATATATATATCTATCTATATTAGTATTATATTAAATTATATATATATTAATTTATATATAATATTATTATATATATATATATATATAATATATAATATTAAATATATATATATATATATATATTATTATATATAAATATTTTTTAAATAAAATAAATATTAAATATATATTAATATATATTTTTAAAAAAATATAAAAATATTAAATATAATATATATATGATAATATATATATATATATAATAATATATTAATTAATTAATTAATATTTATACTATATATATATATTAATCTTATATTATAATATATTATAATTATATATAATTAATATAGTATATAGATCTATATTTATAAATATTATAATATATATATAATATACTTATATATATATATATATATATATTAATATATATATATATAATAATATATATATATATATATATAGAATTATAATATATTATTAATAATATATATTATAATATATATATATATATATAATATATTATATATTAATATACTTAAATTAATTATACTATTATATATATTAATATATATATTTAATAATTATAAATATATTATATGATATTATATACTATATTTATTAATATATTATATATATATATAGAGAGATATATTAATTATATTATAATAATTAATATATATATATATATACTATATATATATGATATCATATATATATAATATATATATGATATATAATATATAGATATATATGTAGTATATATATCAGTATATAGTAATGCTACAGTATGAATATATCATATATACATTATAATATATATGATATATATATATATTAATATATATTAATATTATATATGTATAATAATTATATATTATTTAAGAAGAATGATATCGGATCGAGTCCACAGTACAAGACATTAGATAGGTAATTTCTTCGGCACAGTATATCAAGAGCGACAGGGGGCTATTATTCAACCCCGGTGCCATTTATAGTATTTTTGGCTTTGAAAAATCCTGGGATCACGCAGCTAATTGAGGGAAACTTTTATGAGTGATTATGAAACACGATACATTCTGGGAGGTAGCTCTGAGGAGACGATTTTGAGAGAGCCAAATGGAAGATTGACGTAGGAGCGGAGTATCCAGATTAATAGGAGGTGCTCAATACCCACCTGTAACATAATAATTACTCATAGGACTAAGGCATCGGAGAAAAACCATTGAGGCTGAAGATAAAAGAGTTTCTAGAGTGCTACAGGATAAGAATCGTAGACCAAAGTAAAAGAAGTATATTAGCTGAGGCTTACCTGAGACAGCGAATCGTCCTACAAAGGATGTTAGTAGTAAAGATATTATTATTTATATATTATATATATAATATATATATATATTTTATATATTATAATATATATCTATAAAATGATATATAATATATATTTTAATTATATATATATATATAGTATATATTATATATATAATATATATATTATTATATATATATATATATATATATATAATTATTATATATTAATTATTATTATATATATATATATATATATATATATATATATATATCTATATATATATTATATATATATCATTTGTTATAAACAGCTAGGTAATACATATTAAAACTTAACTAATATAAAATATAAAAATATTAGTTAACAGTTTCATGTTGGTAGGTAAGAGGTAGTGCTTTTATATTTATGATATGTTCGCCATTCTTCTGATTTTAAACATTTCTTGATTTCTTTTTTAAATAATTTTATTGAAAGTGATTTTAAAATTACAGGTGATATTAACATGCACTATTTAAAATTTAATATTAATACTATTAATTTATTAATAGAATTATTTTTTTAATTTTATATTTGTTTTATTATTTAAATTATAAATAAAAAACAAATGAGAAGCTTAACCTTTTTTTTAACTTTCGATAAATTAATTAACAATTAATAATGGGTTAATTTTATAACCGATTTTTTATTCTAAAAATCTTATGATCGAAAGCCCTAACACGGAAATGGTATTTAATAATAATATAAAGTAAATAATTATTAAAAAATTAATATATATTTTTATGTATAATATACTAGTATTATATTAAGCATAATTGCAATAAAACAGTTAAAGACTATTATGTTATGTAATTGAATTAGTAAGTTTCTTCTGAAAATATAATATAATATAGAATTATGTACTGTATAATGTTCGAGAGTTCACAATATATTTGCTCCATACTTAAAGCAGCACACCAATTTATTAGCTTCACTATACTATAAAATATGGACATAAAAATTACTTAATTATTAAGACAATTTTGATTCTTTAAAAATTAGAAATACTCTATAGTAACATATTCTTGAGCTATTTGAAAACGTAATTTTACCGGATGTATTTTGAAAATGTGAAGCAGTAAGATTTTTTTTAAGATATTTTTCAATATTATGAAATATATATTAGTTTTTGATTTGTTTCATTTGACTAGCGTGACAAATTTTATTAAATAATATAGAAAAAATTCAGCTAAATACATATGAAATTTATATACAATTAGATCATTAATTGGTCTTAGTTATAATAACCCCAACAGAAAAAAAGGCGACCTATTAAAACCCAAAAAAATCCAGCTGAAAAACCGTTTTTAATTATTTTCTAATTTTTAGTCTTAATACATTTTCATACAATTTAGATATAAAGATTTAATTTAAAATAAAGTTTAATTGCTGAAATGATTAATGTATTCAAACAATTATAATTATTATTATAATGTTTATCTTTTATATAAGTGAGTGCACCTATAGTTGCAATTATTACTCAGATGTTTCACTGATGATAATTCCATTTTTATAATAATTATTTGTTAAATAAATGTAGATGAAAAAAATAATATTTATAAAATTTAAATACAATATGATTTACAAATTATATATATATAATACCTGTTTTATTTTTTAAATTATTTAATTGACTCAGATGTATAATAAATAGATTCCATTATTGAAATATTACTAAATAAACTTATATACTGTAAAACAAAGTGAGTAAAAATTCTTTCCCCTTTGGTTATAAATTTTCTAACTGATATTATTAACTATTTGAATAAACACTTTAATTTATTATACTAAACCACGTTCTTCGCGTGAATATAATCATATTAAAGTATAATATATACTAAAATTTGTAAAATTTTAAAATTATTTGAATATTTAAGTGATTTAATTGTATGGTATTACCATATTATTCTCATTTTCATTTTATAATTCACATATAGTAAGCTATATATGACTGGCTGTCTAACCATGTTATTATATATATTTTATATACATTATATTACAAGTTTCATATAGATTTTATATGAATATGACTTTTTACTTGACCCACAGATCTTTTATTTCGAATATAGCTTATTTGATATTATATTTACGCAATGACACAGTAACCGAATACGCTATAGATATATGGTTACTTTCAAATATTGATTCCACACTAGAAACTGGGTACAGAGTGAATGAATTGATAAGGGTTGGTCACTATAAAAACTGGGCATAAAGTCACCATAGATGGTTAAAACTCTTCTTTATTAGTACATATTTTTTTTATATCAATTTATATAATAATACCATTAGTAACATTTCACACAGTTCATTTAAATTAGGTATTACTATATACTTTAAGTTTCGCTGTGACGCCTTATAGATGTATTTTTATACTGAAATAATATGGGTCATTGTGGAAACAGTATTAGCTTTATACGTGTAAAGTTCATTAAGTTATACGTACATCATGAAATATTCAGGAATATAACTTATTTTTTAGCCAGCCAAAGTTAGCCTGCTAATTATTCCATTGTTTTTACATAGTAAGAGTACCTGAAATGATTGAAATTAAATAGAGTCTAGAATTCAGAGATAATATCGTTATACTTATAAATTACTTTTATTATTACTTATATATACTTTTCACCATAATTAATATTTAGTCTTATTTAGATAGTAAATATAATAAAAACTGATCTATTTATAGCACAACCTTTTTAAGTTATTACTTAAGAGAATTATAGCCTCGTTCTCTACCTCACCACTCCCATTATTCACCTACTGTGTGGCTTATATGATATATATAGGTATGATTAGATATAATATATAAGGGGAAATTTGGATAAGATTTTCAATTGATTTATATATCCCGTTTTCGCATAATAAATCAACTGTTTTGTAAACTGGGTCTTAATATTAATCATAGAAGCTTGCTTGGAACCCTGCAGTGGTGATATCTACACGAGGACTATATTACTGTGAGCTGTCTACCGGAAGTTACACTCAGGAGAACCTAAATTAAGTCATAGCAACTCACAAACAAGTAGTACGTTTACAACAGGCTTGTTGCGAACAATTTAGCAGATAAATACGACGAGAAAAAATTGGCTGGATTCAAACGCATTAAGACATAACATAGCGTATGCCTGATTTGACCATGTATAACAGGAGGACCGCAACACTTGACTCGGATATCGCACCTCCCCAAATAAGAAGGCATCTTTTCAGGATACTAGTATTCAAGTCATACCTGCATCTGATTATCACTGCTTTGAATCTTACAATTGGTAAGCGTCGTGGTGGTGACGGCGTACTAGGTTACGTACGATCCGAGCATGCAGGTATGGGATCACGTGGGCAGGTCGGGCTGGTGTGGATCACTGACCGAGAGTATTGTGAAAAGTATTATTATGTACAGGGAATCTATGATATATGTTGGGAGGGACTGGGTGTAGTACGTATATATAGTATAGTATATCTATATATATATTATATATATTATATATATAGTATTATATATAGATATAATAATATATATATTATATTTATATATATATAGTATATTAATATAGTATATAATATATTATATATATATATATATATTATATATATAAGTATATTATATCCATATATATAATATATAGAGGGTGTATCATTAAATTGGCGAAAAAAATTAGGTATGGAATATCCTTGCATAATATATAAGATAATAGTGTGTCAATTATAACATTTACCGAAAACGGGCTCGGTTTCCGATACAAAAGATGAAATTAGATGTGGGACATATCGGATTTAAATTCCATTGCCCGTCCGCGTGCCACAGTCTCAACCTTTAATAATAACCACAAAGTATATCCGTAGGAAGGGTATCACCTACCTTTATTTACTAGTCCATATCTCGTTCATGGAAAACATATACTAGTCCCGTGTCGCGTCAAGTTCTTGTTCAAGTGTTGCTCATATTTTCGAAATGAATTACACAAATAGTGAAATGGTGTGATATGCATTTTGGTTTACTGATCGTACGCAAACAATATTCATTAGCGTAGCCGATTGCGTCCTCTATGAAGAGATGTACCCTAATCATGTCTCCCGCATCATACTATGTTTGCACGCCTCCATCAACGTCTTAGAGAAACAAGAAGTTTTTAAAAAACTTAACTAAAGGAAACGGGCGACTCGCACAGTATAACTCCAAGATGTCGAAGAACACGGTTCTCCAAGAACTTGAGGACAGTCCTGCCACAAGTCCTAGAAAGATTGCTGCAACACTTACATGTAAGTTATTCGAATGCTTTCACAGGTATGAAGGAATAAACGTTCTGTACCCTTTAACATCAACCGAGCGGCAGGCACTTGTACAATAGATTTTCCTGCAAGAGTAGCTTTGTGTCAATGAATGCAACAGAAAATTGCAGACATTCCTACACCATTTTAGAAGAAATATTGTTCACTGATGAAGCAAATTTTCCAGAGACGCATATCGAACTCCACAACTAAATCACATAGGGCTGATGAGCACCCACATGCAATAGTTGAAAGCCGCCATCACACGAGTTCATGAATGTAATGTACAGGTCGGAATTGTTGGCCGACCATTTGATAAGGTCCACTTTTAACCAGTGAGGCTTACTGGAGACGTTATCCGCCATTTGTTGAACATGGACTTTGCCTACACTCAGCTGGAATAGACGTCCCATTACATTAATCGAAAAGTGTATTTCATGCACGAGGCGCTCCATGCTCATCTCAGTTTTTATGTTGCTCGTAACCTATGTCGAACACTGTATATTCTCCACGGCCGTGAGTAGGTCGAGGAAGGGTAACAACCTTGGCCTCGCGTCTTCCAAGACCAAAATCGCATTGGATTTCTTCTTGTGGTCACCTGAAACATTTTGGTTTATACAGCAACAGTTTTGAAAGTCCCGAAAAATTAAGGGCTCGCATAATCGCATCTTGTTGACCAGACAATTGCGCACACACACGGTTATATTATGAACTTGTCCGCGCAATCAAATGCGTCGTAGAATAGAGGCCTGTAATTGCCGTGGGGGGGGGCTCGCCATTTCAACGATTGTTATAACCTAGTGCAGCCCATTGCTTTCGTACTAAAGGAGGTATAACAGTAGGACGGTAAACCGTAAGTATTTATTAAGATCAAAGTGGAAAATATAATTGAAGAAAATTATATAACTTAAATGGAAGTTGAAGGGATATAGTAAATTGCAAAAATTTGAAAGGTATTCAGCTTTAGCCAGGAAACGAGGCGTTTTTGGTGAAATGTTTTTCTGAACATATATCTTATATTTATGCAAAGAATATCATACTGAATTTTTTTCTCGCAATATTAATGATACACCCTGTATGTATATATTATATATACAGTATAAATATATTATATATTTAAGATATATATAATATATATATACATATATATAATAGGATATATATATATATTATAAATAAGGTTATATACATATATTTTCTACAAAGATATGATGATTAAATACTAGGATGATTAATAGTAATCAGATATTTATATGAGTAGTAGCGAATTATATTGATAGTTTATATATATATTATACAGTATAATACTAGTTATATATATATAATTGTATATAGAAGGTTATAATTTATAATATAAGTTATACTTATATATATATTATATTATATATACTATAATATATACTATTATATGATATATATATAGTAGTATAGATATCATCTTTATATATATATTATATATATAATATATATATATATATTATTATATTATATTATAAGATATAATATATATAAATATATATATATATCTATATGTATATACATATTATATATATATATATTATATATAATAGTAGATATATAGAAATTATATATATATATCATGACCTATATACGTATATAGTTATATAATACTATATATATAATATATATATTTATGATATATATATATATATTATATATTATGATAATAATTATATATATATATATATTATAAGATAGAATATCGATATATATAGATATTATTATATATATATATATAATATATACTATAAATATATATATAGTATATATATATAAGTATAATATTATATATATCTATAATATATATATATAATATAATATATATATATGATATATTATATGTATATATTTATATATAATTATAATATATATATATATATACATAATAAATATATATAAATATATATATATATATTATATAATATATCATATTATTAGTTAACTAATACGATAGATAGATAGATAGATAGATAGATAGATAGCATAGATAGATAGATAGTATAGATATGATAGAAGATCTAGAGGTAAGACTATATAGAGATAAAGATATATAGTGATATAGAGATAATGATAGATATAGAGACATACATAGGTATAGATATAGATAGTTAGATAGATAGATAGATAGATAGATAGATAGATAGATAGATAGATAGATAGATAGATAGATGAGATAGATAGATAGATATGATAGATAAAGTAGATAGAGAGATGAGATTAGTCTAGAGATACTAAGATTGAGAGATAAGAGATATATACATAACACATACATACATATCAGTATATACATTCATAACACATACCTAATGCTGCATTCGTAACAGAATTTCATGAAATACATAACACAGACATACATATCAGTATATACATTCATAACACATACCTAATGCTGCACTCATAACAGAAATTCATGAAATACATAACATACATACATATCAGTATATACATTCATAACACATACCTAATGCTGCACTCGTAACAAATTCATGAAATACATAACACATATATACATTCATAAATCATAACACATACCTAATGCTGCACTCATAACAGAAATATAATTTTTATCTGCGAAAAAGCAAAACCTCCTGCATCAGTTTTTTGAAATGTAACGTATCTTCCTTTGAGCGAAGTGTTTCCTTCAAATGTGATTATATCATTGCTTTTGGCTGTTTCCCCGTAGAACATCAATCTTGCATTTGACTTAGTATTCTTATCGTTGGGCACATCCCCAACACGAACATCGATTGAGGCAAAAGTTGGATTAGGATTTCCAATTGCATATATAATAACTCTTTTTACCAAAAGTGACTCATTTAAATCAGCAGTAAACCATTGGTTTGCATCATGAATAGCGTGAAAAAATTTTCCAGCAGTGATAGCTTTTGAGCAGCTAAATCCAGATACTGCATATTCCGCTTTATATGTGCCATACTTTCCAGCGAGCTCTGATGATGCTGTAACAGTTGCTTGTTTGGTTACATCTTTTTCGTCAGCCCATAAAGAGTGACATTTACTTCCAAACACCTTTACATTATTTGTTCCCGAGTAATAGGTAGATACCGCTGCACTTAGGAGCATGCATTTCCTACCTAAAAAAGGTATCAAGTTAGTTACATTTTACATATTAAATACGACAACATCCTTCTCTTTGATGGATGTTTCAAAGATAAATTGTTACATAAAACTAATATAAATAAGGATATATAAATTAAATATAATATA
The DNA here is from genome assembly GCA_015478945.1 of Trachelipus rathkii. NCBI lineage: Eukaryota > Metazoa > Arthropoda > Malacostraca > Isopoda > Trachelipodidae > Trachelipus > Trachelipus rathkii. The sequence goes on along the minus strand of JABUQX010097911.1, from coordinate 23,724 downwards.
TATATAAAAAAATATATATTATATATATATATATATATATATATATATATATATATATATATATATATATATATATATATATATATATATATATATATATATATATATATTATATTATAGGTTAAATATATTTTATAAACAGTATAATATATATATAATATATAATATATGTTAATATAGTATATATTATATATATATATATAATATATAGTATATATATATTTATATATAATATAAATATTATAATATATATTATATATATATTATCTATATATATAAATTATATACTATATATATATTATAAATATACTATAATATTTATTTATATATATATAATTATAAATATATTATATTAATATATATAATATATATAGTTATATTATATATATATATATATATAATAATAATATATTATATTTAAATATATGTATATTTATATTATATTTTAATATATATAGATTATATATTTAATATATGATATAAATTTTATTATTATTAATAATACAAGTGATGTGTTATACTATATTTATATATAATATATATTATATATATATTATATGATTTATATTATATTAGTATATATAATATTATATATATATAATATAATTATATATATATATATATATTATTATATATTCATAAGTATATATATATATTATAAACTAATATAATAATAATATTATTAATAATCGGATAATATTGAAGAAAGAAATTTAAGTCAATGATATCCGCGTGCATAAATATTAGCAGATAAATGTTGTCGATAAACATTTCACCGGGAAAAGTCTCGTTTCAAGATACAAGGGATGACCTATTTTAACATTAGTTACAATAACACATGTAAACCCTAAAATTGGAAAGGCTAATTAACAAATCTCATTAATTTATTTTTAATTCATAAGAATACATACATTAACTGCACAGAAGAAAGAGTATAACAGACAAAATAGTAGCGTATGGCGGGTCAATGGCATACGTCTGGTGAGACGCCAGGCTTGATGTTGTTGTGGTTGCCAGCGGGTCTGATCTACGTGGCGTGCTTCGGGTGAGTACTGGTTTGAGGGGCAGATCTAATATGAGTTAGGAATTATTGTTTTGTTCACTATATCGTTGTATCTATCATCAGCGGCGTAAAGCTGAGTAGCAGCCGTAGTCTGCGATGTCACCCGGGATTTGAGGTGATATCGGAGCTCTAGCGCAAGTCGGGTAGTTATTAGGCGTGGTGTGGTGGTCTTGGATCGATCTTTTCGTAACTAGCAGGATGGTTGGTGGTGGAGGTGTTCAGTGTAGTTTCAATGCCCATTAAATCGTGAGGCGGTGTGGGCCTGTTGTTCGGATTGCGGGTGGTCATTCAACCGTAGCGACTTAGTCACATTTGGGTTGTACGAATTGAGGAGTTGGATACCGGCCTTACGAAGCAGCCGTCCTGCGGAGGCACACACCACAGTGTAGTGGGCCGGGAAGACCTAGGAACTCGAGATGACGGATACGTCGAAGGGTTGCTAGTGCATCGAGGTAGAGGGCTCATGTAATGGATAGCGTGTAAGGGATGTTAAGAGCGAAAGCGTCGCACCTAAGGGTAAACAGCGTTAGGAAGAAGATGGAGAGCACCGCGGCACCTAGCTGCAAATATAGGCACTCTTATATCTATTGTCGGGTACGCATTTTGGGATTGGTAGAACCACCACGTATTCAAAGCAGTATACCGCGTGTGCTGGTGCCGATTGGTGGTTTCACAAACAGTTGGCGATTATGCGGGCCCTTTAATTCTTTTCGGGGCTTTCAACTGTGCTGTGATAGACGAAATGTTTCAGGTTGACGCCACAAGAAGGAAATCCTATGCACTAGGCTCTGGTAAGCGCGCGGAGGGCCAAGATTGTGTACGTCGCTCGACCTATTCCACGGTGATTACAGTGCTTCAATCATAGTTACGAAGCAACTAAAAGCTGGTAAAGTGAGGAGCCGTCGTGCATAAAATACATTTTCGATGCTAATTACTATGGGACGTCTTCAGTAATGTAGGCAGTCATGTTCAAGAAATTGGTGATAAACGTGTCTCCAGTAAGCCTCACTGGTAAAAGAATGGACCTTCAAATGGTCTCCAACAATTCCGACACTCCGCAATAACATTCAAGTGAAAACTGGTGTTTGATTGGCGGCTGTTCAACTGATTGCATGTGGGTTCTCATCAGCCCACATGTGATTGTTGTGTGGAAGTTCGATATGGCGTTTCTGGAAAAATTTGCCCTCATCGGTGCAGTTGTATCAACGATAACTTTTTCAAGTGTCTCCAAAGATGAGTGGAGCCATCGACACAATCTACTCTGCAGGAAAATTCTGTTTGTACAAGTCCTGCACTCGTTTGGATTTGATAAGGGTACTGAAGTTGTTTTTTTTCAATACCCTGAAACTGTCGAATGAACTTAAATGTAGTGATGCCAGGCAATCTTTCTGGTACTTGTTGTAGACTGTCCTCAAGTTCTGGAGAACCTGTCTTCGACATCTGGAGTTGAATCTGTGCGCAGGTCGCCCTTTCTCATTAGTAAGGGTACAGGTTTCTTCATAGAGCGCTGGCCTGCTTAATGAAGTTACCCGTTCGTAAGACCGTAAACAAAATGCATGTCGCACATTTCACTATTTGTGTAATTCATTTTGAAATAATGAGCAACACTTGAAAACAGAACTTGACGCGACACGGACTAGTAATATGTATAAATGAAGGGAGATACGGAACTAGTAAATAACAGGTATATAACCTTTCCTACGGTATATTTGTGCTATTATTAACAGGGTTGAGATATTGCACGCGAACCGGGCAACATGGAATATATCCAGATATGGTCTTCACATAAGGTTTCATCGACCGCTCGTATCTTGGAACGAGCGTTTTCCGTGAACAATCTTAATTGACACTATTATGTTTATTTATGCAAGGAATATCATACTAAATTTTTCCGCAATATTAACGATACACCCTGGCGGGCTTTGCGGATATCACCCTGTATAATGTAGATATATATATATAATATATATTATATGATATATATATATCTGATATATATTTACTATATATAATATCTGATATATATATATTTATATATATTTATATATATACATCAACTGTGTAATAGTTATATATATATATATAATATATGATGAGTATAGTATGATTATATACATATACCTATAAATATATATATTATATAATTATATATTATATATATAATATATTATATATATATATATGATTTATATAATATATATATATATATATATATATATATTATATATAATATCTAATATATATAAGTATATAATATATATATATAATATATATACTATTAATAATATTATATTATATTAAATATTATATTATATAATATATATAGATTATTAAATATGTTTATATTAAATATATATATATATATAATAATAATATATATATATATAATATAAAATTATATAATATTAATATATATATATATATATAATATTATATAATATATTATATATATATATATATGTATAAAATAGTATATATATAATATAATATATATATATATATATATATAATATATAATCATATATATATATATATATTATAAATATATATATATCATATATATATAATTATATTATATAATATATATATAAATGTATATTACAGGGGATTCAACTTTGGTTAAAAAAATTTAGTACTGAAAGAAATTCAAAATAACGGTCAAAGTTCCAAAAAGATATGACGTAAGGTGCTTATTTTCCGTCTGCTGTCGTATCGTGTTTTTTACTAAGATATTCTGTATTAAAAATCCAAGTAGGTTACAGAAGCTATAATTTGGGATGAGTACTGTTGTGTGTAGTGCCAATGAGCCAAAAGAAATATCAAATTTACCATAAATTTTAAAAAATGGCGACCGCAAAAGTATTGAGTGCGACATTCCATGAAACGGATGAACTTAGGTAATAATGCTTAATGGAACCAAAAAACATATTATGTTGTCGCAGAATCATCGGTATAACTTCATAAAATTATGACCTATTAGATAAGGGAGAACGTAAATTTTAGTAATTGGAAACATCTCATTTAAAAAAATAGGTTTAAACAAACAGCTACTCCTTCCATTAACAATTTCAGCACATTGTTTGACCAAAACAACCACTCTTTACAATAAATGCACTGTCTGTTTGTGTTGCGCATTACAATGTAACTCATTGACTGTGTCTCTTACGTATTTCTTTTGTTATGGAATATGGATCGTAATATCTCTGAACTAGCTGACATGCATCTAATGTATGGGATGATCACGCTGCAATAGTGTCTGCAGAAATGACGTTTGTAACAAGAGAATATCCAACCGAATTGTTCAGCGCTAGGTTTTTTGCCACTTGATTCCATCAATCGCCTGCTGAAACAGTGTATTTGCAGTCCAATTGCAGGCAGACCCCGATCTACTAGGACCGTTGATTTAGAAGAATTAGTTTCTTATATAAAATTTTCTGAGTCATCCTGAAAAGACGCACGAGAGAATTATCACACAGTAATTTTGGAGGTTACTACACAGCAACCAGTTACACCGTACCACGTCATCAGGTGCATACGTCTATTGCCACTGTTGAGCTATCTCCTTCGTGTGTTAGTATGCATGGTTTTTGAACACAATATATAATTGACTCCAATTTTTTTAACGAAGGTTTTAATTACCAACGAGGCTCACTTTCCAAGAACAGCTATCGTTAACGTTCATAACGAACACTTTTGGGCAGACGAGAATCCCAATGCCAACATTAAACAAGAATCGTTCACAACATCGTTTTCAGTTAAACATTTAGGCAGGAATTTTCCATGATCATGTATCTATGTTCGATGCTTCCTCCCCAGGCTAAATGGCATAGATCTATACTTAAACCCCTTTGAACATGTGCTCCGTACCTTGTTTGATGATGTACATCTTCAGTTGCGCAAAACATGTGGTTTATGCAATGATGAGGTTCCTGCACACTTTAGTGCTGCAGTTCGTGAACACCTGAGTGAGACCTTTCCCAATCAATGGACAGATCGAGGTGGCCAAGTTCCGTAGCCAGCAAGGTCACCAGACCTAAATCCTTTGGATTATTACCTATTGGGGACATTTAAAGAACCTCTAGTATACTCTTCCAGATCGCACACCGGTGAGATCTAGCGATTAATGAATTATGAATGGAATTGTAAAGATAAAACAGACCATACCAAGTTCTCTTCTTGCTCACCTCATTCTTGTACCAGGTGTTCTTTGTGGTTAATCTTTTTCTCATAGCGAAATCTATTAGTTGTGACCCCTCTGCGTTTCTTCCTCCAATCCCAAACGCCTCCATCACTCTCTCCTCTCCCGCTCTTCTCGTTCATACATATGAGTTCAGGTGTCCCATTACTATCTTGAATTTTACGCTTATCTCATCGTACATTCTTTGTAGTTCATCGTTAAATCTTTCTTTTTCTTCCGCGGCTCTTTCTCGATGTTTTTTTTTATTTTTTTTATTCTTTTTTTACAGTTGTCACCACCGCTCACTGACAAAGCCCTATTCAAGGAGGGGAAATGTTTGGAATATGTTTGGATTATACTCATGGTCTCTCCCCTCACCTTCATGGTCATCCCCATCATCCTTTCATTCATCATCACTGTTTCTATTACGTTCTTGTATAGATCTGGCTTTATTATTATTGTTACTCCATGTCTCTTCTCCCGTGATCTTCCTTTGTACATAAGGACATTGTCCTCATGTATCCTTCTGACACCTTCGTCCTCATATCTAGTCTCACACAACCACAACACATTCAGGCTTCTCTCCTTCATTATCTCCACCGTCTCCTGCTTATCGCTTATCTCTCAAGTATCACATATGTGTGGGCCTTCTAATCGAAGTAATTCTCTTCCCTAGTCATCAATCAGGTCCGGTCGTCGTTCTGAGGTTTGTCACATTCCGAGGTCATATATATTGGGTTCTTGATCAAGTTATTTTCGGGTTGTGGCTTGCTGGGCCTGTCCTGCCTAGCCAGAACTCCGTTAGACGATGTCCGAAGGCACACGACGAATACGTGGAGTTGGACTTAGAAAGAGCCCTGACTGTGATTGGTGACAACGTTGCATATATATATATATATATTTATAGTATAATAATATATATATAATAATATATATAATAATATATAGATTATATATTTATATATTAAATATATATATATAATATAGATTATATATAATATATATATAAATATATAAATTATATATATTATATATATATATATATATATATATATATAATATATGTAAATTATATAATAATTATATAATATATAATATATAATATAATATTAATATATATATATATATAATATATATATATTATAAATATATATATATTATAATAATAATAATATTATATAATATAAATAATATATATATATTATATATATATAATATACATATATATATATATATATAATATAATATATATAATATATAATATAAATATATATGATATATAATATATATATATATAATATATATAATATATATACTGTATATATGGAGGCTGATAGTGGGTTTAGTGGAATATCTTATGTAGAAACTGAAGTTGAGGGCCCACCAGGGGACAATGACATTGAATTTTGGCCATCCGTTATTTCGGAGCAGATGCTGGATTACTGGCTGAAAATGGGTGTATCAACAGTTCAGCACTGTGATGAATGTTTGTTCTATGCACACAAGGTGCAGCAACCTAGAAAGGACCGCAATATTCCAAGAATTTGCACGTTTGGGCTCTTCCGTCTTCAAAATCTAAATGAGGAAATCATTACTAGGAAGTGGTTTTGATTCTCTCCTCTAATGGATGTGTTTACTGCTTCACGTGTAGATTGATGTGCTTAAATCAGCAATATCTGAGTCTTTTCAGCTTTCGTCTAATGTATTCTGTGATTGGAAACATTCACAAGAAGTCTACATAGTCCTGAGCAGTCAACGGAACATCTGAAGGCTACGATTGCTTTCAAAAGGAAGTTAAAAGCAAATGGACGAGTTGATACGGAGCTGTCACAACAGGTCGAACGTCTAGAGCATTATTGAAGATCAGTGTTGAAATGAGTAGTTAGTGTTATTCAGTTTATTGCTGAACGTGGCTTAGCATTTAGAGGAGACAACGAATTGGTTGAACCACCTAGAAATGGACTCTTTCTGGGTATTCTTGAACTCATCGCCCAGTACCACGACTTTCTTGGACAGTATATCGAAACTAAAGCCAATTGCGGCAAGGTACACCCAAACTATCTGTCATCTACAATAATGGAAGAACTTATCAGTGTAATGGGTGAACAAGTCCTAGGAGAAATCATTTCTAGAGTTAAAAATCAAAGTACTACTCCATCTCTTTGGACTCCACACCCGATTCAGCCCACATTGACCAACTGACCCTTTATTGAGTCATTTGAGGAAAAATGGCCTCGTGGAACGCTTTATAACATTCATGACAAACAAAAACCATGGCGCTCAAGAGATGTTCAATGCCTTGATGGATTTTTTGAAGATACATGACGTAGACCTGGGAAACTGCCGCGGACAAGCTACGACAATGCATCTGCAATTAGTGGTAAGTACAATGGTCTACAAGCTAAAGTGAGAGAGAGAGAAGAACAGTCTTGCATCCTAGATTCCTTGTACAGCACATTCTCTAAACTTGGTTGTTAAAAATGCTGTAGAATGCTGCTCGAGTGATGTGCATTTTTTTAACTTCCTTGAAAAGCTTTTCGTATTCTCCACAATTTCAACGCATAGGCATCAACTTCTGACTGAGGTTTTGAAACGTAAGGATTCATCCTTGACTCTTAAGCGTGTCACAACAACGTGTTGGTCCGGCAGAGCTGACTCAACGAGGGCACTTAAGTATGACTATCAGCAGATTAAAGATGTACTGAAACAAATTGCTGATGACTATGAAGAAAAGGTGTGTGTACGCTGTGCAGCAGAAGGATTGTTAATACAGATAAATCAGCTTGAAATAGGTATTTACACCACCTTCTGAAATGATCACCAGCAAAGAACAAATGCTATAAGTTAAAATCTACAACACGCAAAACTCCATCTAAATACTACCTGTGCGTCACTGACCAGCCTTTGAAAAAAACTTCTGCCGCCATCAAAGCGCGTGACTCTTCACACTTATGAGAAGCAAGTGAAGACTGTCTGCCCGTTCACAGAGCAGGTGCAGACGAATACTCACAAGCCCCCAATGTGAACTTACCCATGATTGATGCACCATGCAAAAGAAGTAAAACTCCCAAGCCTTCTGAAAAATAGAAGAAACATAAACTTCTGTCTGTTATTGGTTCAGTTTATCCTCTCACAAAGTCTGCAAGGCATATAAACAAAATCAAGCAAATTAGCTTTTAGCCATCATAAAACTGTCTTCAGACAAGCTCAGAAAGGCCACACAAAAAACTCGTCAGTTCTTATCCAATACTTGGACTATATACATTAATGATGAACGTGCCAGTTTTAACATTGCCAATATCTTCCACAGCACAGGAGCCCAAATGATATCCAAACACTGTGCTTGTCTCTACAGACATCATAGATGAGGGTGTGAAGAAACTTCCCCAAACATTGAGATAGATCTACCGATAATCTTATTAATGATCAAAATGTATGCGGGAGCGCTCCTCCAAAAACGCAAAATATTGAGAACCGCTTACAG
>JABUQX010097911.1:5000-12500 GCA_015478945.1 Trachelipus rathkii | reverse complement strand
GCGGCTCGCTCGAGTTGAGCCCAAAAAGAGAGATTAAAATATTCGTTTATATTTCTAAACTGTGAAGTTCTAGCAGTGTAGTAAAAAAAGGATATTTATATCATCTCTCTCTCTCTCTCTCTCTCCTCTCTCTCTCTCTCTCTCTCTCTCTCTCTCTCTCTTTCCTCTCTCTCTCTCTCTCTGTAGGTGATCCGAGTGTGAGCGGGAAGCCTCTTGAAGTATAGTTTTCTTCCAAGTTCCTTTAGCTCATCTGCGTCCAATGCGCTAAAACACTTTATATAACAAATGGGATGGCTCAAGTTCGAGGACAAAAATCAGAGATAAAAGATTCGTTATATTTTCTGAACTTGAGAGTATTAGCAGTGCTAAAAAGCATATATTTGCATCTCTCTCTGATGGCGTCCGAGTGAACCGCGGAAAGGCCTCATGGGAAGAAGTATCTCGATTGAGCCCAAAAGGAGATTTAAAATTCTTTATACTTCTGAACTGTGAGAGTATTAGCAGTTGTAAAAAATGATAGTTATCATCATCTCTCTCTCTCTCTTCTCTCCTCTCTCTCTCTCTCTCTCTCTCTCTCTCTCTCCTCTCTCTTCGCTCTCTCTTCTCTCTCTGATAGACCGAGGTATATATATAGCTCTTCTGGGAAAGTAATTATCTTCAAAAGTTTCCTTGTAGCTCATCGTGGTTTCAGGTAAAACCCACTGCTATAACAACAGCGAGGGCTCGAGTTCGAGCCCAAAAGGAGAGATTAAAAGATTCTTTATATTTTCAAACTGTGAGTGTATAAAAATTTAAAATGAAAATTATAATATATAATATAATATTATTATATATATATAATAATAAAATATATATATATAATATATATATTATATATATATATATTATATAATAATATATATCAATAATATATATATATATATTACGTATATATATAGTATAATATATATTATATATATATATATATATATATATATATATATATATATATTATATATATAATATAAATATAAATATAGAATTATATATAATATATATATAAATATATATATATATATATATATATAATATATTATATATATATATACATATAATATATATATATATACATATAATATATATATATAGTATATAACGATTATATATATATATATTATATATATATATATAATATAATATATATATATAATATATATATATATATATATATATATATATATAATATATAATATAATATATATAGTACACAAAACCTCTGTGACAAACTCGGAGGGCTGATAGAGCAAATCAGAAGAACATTATTGTTCAAAATAAACCATGTTGTATGACGTTTCGTTTCAAAGTTACGGACGAATGAAGGTACACTAGTTTATGTTGTGTGGACGCGTCACATGTAGGTTACTGACGATTTAGGTTACCAATTTTAATGTGTTGTGCGTGCGTACATGTGTTTACGCTTAACGTCCTTCGGAAACACGTGGCAATACCTCTTTACCTTGCCCCAATCATCGTTGATTCAAGTACAGTAGTCATCGATACGAAGGATCACTACACTTCTGTTCGAGTTAACCAACCATGACAATTGTGTTACGTTCCGAAAACGGGAAATAGACGAAAAGCACCTCATTACCGGACGGTTCCACAAGGAAATCACCCACACCACACAATGTTTGCTCGCCTTCATCAGCGCCTTCAGATAATGAATCCTTCGTCCACGCCGTGCTATTGTGTAAGACCGCGTAATTACGAGACTCCTGTGTTAAGAAGAGGTGGTTGACTGAGAGAGTCCCCAACGACCCGTTGACAGCACACGTGCCATTGCCCATGCCATGAGTTCAAATCAGTCGTCTGTGGTTCGGGTCTTGCAAGAGCAAAGCCTCTATGCATACCACGTACAGAAAGTACAAGGACTTGGACCAAACGACTTCGCACCCTGTGTGCGATTTGCCCGGTGGTTTCTGCAACGGAGCATCGATAATCCTGCCTTTCCTTCACATGTCTTGTTTACCGATGAGGCGTGCTTCGCACGTATGGCCTACTTCAACCACAGAAAGTATGAAGAAAATTATTTTTTTATTAAAAAATATGTTACCCTTACTGATACTGAAAAACAGTAAAAAACTTAGCCAAACAATACACCCCTCCCATACCCCATGCCAATCCCAGCCATGCTCTATTGATTATGCTTACTCCTATTTGAACAATGCATTATTGCATAAAAATAAGTCTTTGTTTGAAACCTAACAATTATAAAAAACATTTTTTTTTCTGCTAAATTATATATATTTATTAAAAAATATCACGATTAATTGCATCATTAGATCAAAAACTTTAATTAACCACCACGTCCAACCAATCCCAAATCAACCGTTGATTCATGCTAATACTATTAAAATCCATAATTAAGTGGTTAAAATCCTAATTAAATTAATACTTCCACGCCCTAAACAGAAAAATATTGCCTCTTTATAAACTTACAAAATATTATGAAAACAATTTTCTGTTATATTAAATTTTATTCTTTTTATTTAAAATATTCACTATAATAATAAATCACATTTAAGATCAATGCCGCCACAAGCATTACTATAAAAATAAGTTCATTTTGTATTTGATCACAATATGAATTTTTATTCTTGTAAATTTACATTAAAATATCAACCATAAGATAAAGTCATATATAAGCTACAGTGCGGCAGCAAACATTGCAAAAAACAAGACTTTTTATATGGATAACAACATAAATTTATCTTCTTAAACTGTATAACTTTAAAACGATATATCCAACATATCTACACTATGAATAAAAATTGCCCTAATATTAACAAAAATTCACTTGTATAATATCGTCAAGCAAAAGCTTAATATCACTTGCCAAAACTTAGCCTAATTCCCACAATTCCGCATATCTCTACATATCCAATCTTATTTTGTCATCATATTAGTAATATTTAACAAAACTTTAACAAAACTTTAATAAATTGGCACTATCATACTCCACAACGAATAAATGCTAACATAAAGTTTAAAGCATCTGTAAAACTAATATAATATCACCTAAAACTAAGAAGCATTAATTAACAACAACAACCTAAACAATTCTTACCACGAAAAACTATATTCACTTTACATATTTACGAAAAGCTTAAAAAATGTCATGTGACCTTTAATTATGTGTGCAAAACATTATGCATATTCAGTAATATATTTTTAGCATAAAGAAAATTAAATTCAACATTCAATTTTTTAATATTAATGATAGCAATATTTAACAAAGCCCACCAAAATTTAGCATAGCAACTATCTATTCACACAATTCAACGAATAAAATTAAGATAAATTTTAACACAGTAAAGCCACCATTGCATAACATTAGTGCTGAACTAAGAACATTAACGTAATTATAACATTACCAGCATACTTTATGTTTGAAATAAACCTAACACTGACAAAGTTCAATCCGTAATGTCGAAAGTACCAAACATGCGTAGCAAAAAAGCAATACCCAACTTTTCATCATACTATTAACAAACAATTTATTTACAATTGACATTGCTAATATCTTACAATCATATCAAACATTTTATCATTAACATAACCCTATCACCACACTATTCAACGCGTTAAATGTTAACATAAGGAAAGAAAACCTAACAAACATTACCCTTTACTAAGAACAAAGTGTCAAAACATACCAACCATAATTACTGAACTAATCAAACACACAGCTAAAGTTTAAACATCAATAAAGTTATCATAACAAAACTAACATAATTCCCACGAATAAATGTTAACAATTAGCAAATTGACAGCTTAACAAATTTAAAGTATCAAACATCACCAACCAAAAACTCAAACTCAACCCCTACTTTCAAATCATATATAAATCACATCATGTTAATTTGCATTGAACATTTAATATTAAACAAAACTTTACAAAAAACCCTGAGAAAAATTTAACCGAAATCCAACCTTTCTAAGTATTTCTAGAACAGTAACAAGTAATACTTACAAAAACTTAAAACGATTCCTAGCAGAGTATTAATACTAAAAGATCTAAACATATTGAACTATGAAAAAATGCTACATTAACAAAGTATCTAACCTATCAAAGACACGATAGTTTCACATAAAATAATTTCACATACGATTAAATAAAAAGTTATCTTAAGCAAAGTCCGTGCTCATCCATCGTATACATAGCTTTTGATTATTTACTTCCAAAAGATGCTTTGAGCAGCCTAACAAACTATCCCATCCGACCGAATACTAAGTTTAACTGTACCTAATACCCAACATGCTAACCCTAGTTCACTCCTATTAAAAGGTACTAAAAATTAAAAAAAAAACTAGGTCTCAGGTCCTATCGGTAGAGTGGTAAGTCTCAGCCCGAAGCTGAGGATAGAAGTACCTATTGCCAGCTTACACCCCTTCGGGGTGATCCAAATAATAGACTTCACACCCATTCGTTGGGCGATCCCAAAATGTATTCCTTGTAAGATAATTCCCTTAGAGCTTTGTTAAATAGCTGAACTCGTAATTTAATTTATATTCTTAGTAGATTGAGTAAGGAGGAAGACCTAACTAAACACAGTGGATTATTTAAGTAGGCGGAAAACCTTTGTATTGATGGCATAGTTTGATAAGGCCTGCTACAGAGCATCTTGAGGCTAAATATCAAGCTAGACTCTACTACTGCATAAGTAACGAAAACTTAGCTTAATTAAATTTGTTATTTAACTTAAATGAAAATTGTGATATGTGAGAAACTACCGTTGCTGATAGGTTTATATATTTTGTTAATTTAGCAGTATATTCATAGTCATTAGGTAGATAGTAGGCTACAATACTTGCTAGTAAATTTAGGTTTGTCAGATTATTACTATGTTAGCTGTAATAAAATGTTAGAAACGTTATTAGGTTAAAATTTATCTGGTTTTGTAAAGTTTTGTTAAAATTATTACAAGCTCATGCAACCCCATGTAATATTATATTAATATTATATATATATATATATATAATATATAATATATATATATGATATATATTATATATATATATAATATATATATATATATAATATATACAACATATATAATATATATATATATATATATATATATAATATTATATATATATTTATATAATTATATATTAATAAATATATATATTATATAATAGAAAAGTAGGTGGTTAGTTTGTGATGATGTTAGAACCTTTACTGTTGTTAACCTGCAACTTGCTATGTACAGCTTATTCGGCGCAAAAAAAATGTTAGCTTTCCTATGATAACTTTATAATGCTAAAAATTGCTGTGCTTTTTAATCACATTAATATGTTAAGAGTTTTGACACTTGCTTTTATAACGGTAATTGTCATTTAGTCATCGGTTCAAAACTTTGCTATTTAAAACCATCTTATCGTTGAAGAGAATAGATTATGATAATTTTTGATACGGTATTAAAATATTACTTATGTCAATGCTAAATAAACATGTTATGTTTATAGATTGATGAAAAAAAGTATGTATGCCTAAATTTGGCTACGTCATATTAGTAACTTACCAATAATACACATTGAACTTTTCAGTGTTTAGCAGTATGCTCATACGTAATGTATGCTAGTTATTTATGATACGCCTATGTCTTATTCATAATAGTATGTTGCCAATATTGATTTTAAAACTTGCTTTTCAACGACATTATCGTTTAATTACTTAACATATATGTGATGATACATGCCTAGTGGATTTGTTAAATATTACTTGTGGAAATATTTCGTCGGGCTTTGCAAAGTTAATTAGTAATTGTATAAGCATATACAACATGACAGAATGTTTTGTAATCCATTATTAAAAGTCACATTATTTTAAATCTTCTTAGAATATATGCTAAGTGAAACTCAGTATTCGTTGCTAAGAATTGTTAGTCTGTTGATTATATTAGTGTTTCTTAGTTTAGCTGATATTTAATAGTTTTACAGTATGCTAAAACTTTGTTCATGTAGCATCTATCTTCAGTGTGATAGTAGGTTAGCTATGGTAATTTTGTTATGTTTTGTTAAATATACTATGTTAATGTAAAAATTAGCATTGATATGTTAGGAATATGCTGGAAAAAGGGATTGCATCTAATTTGCAATGTGATGTTATCGACTCCAATATTATACAGGAATTTTTTAATATCTGCATTTTACTCAAGCATAACTATGTTAGAATATTATTTTATGTTATAAAACAGTTAAAGAAGCAAAATTGTTATTAACGTATAAGAAATACTTAGTTATATGTAATGTTTGCCGAAACAGTACTTGAATATGTCTTTTATCACTATCTTTTCATTCAAAAAGAATAAAAATTTGGTTAAAAAACAATAAAGTTTTTAATTAATTTATGAATGTATTATACAAAGAAGAATATTTTTTACCTTACGCTGTTAATAATAAGCTATAATTAGATCTTAATCAACTTTAATCATGACTGTAATAGCCTAATCAATGGATCACGGTTGCATATGTTATGTGGGAAGGTGATGATTACAGTTTTATCTATTAATCAATGGTCAATGAATATGATCCAATAAAACATAATGAAATTTAGTAGAAACAAATATTTTTAAATAAATACAATTATGCTTCCTACAAAGAAACTATTTTGCATGCATGTACATGACCAAATATGACGCTAAAGCAGTAAGTCAATACATCATGCTGGGATGGAATGGTTATATGGGAGAGGGATGGCGCAAACTCTTTTTAACACTTTAGGGCCAAGAAAATGCATATTATTGTATTTTATTTTTAATAAAAAAATAAAATATTTTATTGAAACATAAAAATACTTTAATAATGAAATAGATTTTCTAAAAATAAATATATTTTAAAATAAATATTCAACTTTAAACAAAATTAAACTTATGAAAACAATAAAATTTTAAACAAAGGAAAATTTAATAGTTTAGGTTTACAAATGAAATTATGAAAATATTAATTTCACAGCGTTAAATAAAAGAGTTTCTCAAAATATGTATAGTAATGATTCGAAGTTTAGAAAAACGTAATATGAAACCGAGAATAACAACAAAATGTATATGTAAAAAAATAGTGTTACAAATTATTAAATTCATAATTTAAATGAAAAATATTATTATTATATTTAGAAAAAAAAGTGTTGACCAATAACGATTAGAAAACGGAACACAGATGCAGACTATTTACAAATTGAGGCTTGTCATCAGTAATTAGCGTAAGTTGGTTAAATAAGGTGTTAAGTAAAGTGTCTGTATAATTAATGTGTGTAAAAAATAAAATAAAGAAAAACTTTAAACAAAGCATACTTTTACCATATGTAAATTAATGATACTTGAGGAAAATAAACAAAAAAGAATAATAAAATTTTAAAACATAGCAAAAAGAGCGAAATGAAAAATGAAATAATAAAAAACTTAAAGAAAATTTCAAGTAGTAATCTCAAGGGATCCGTTTTAAAATGTGAAAATATAA
>JABUQX010097910.1:15000-26046 GCA_015478945.1 Trachelipus rathkii | reverse complement strand
GGTATACTTCACGTTCAATTCCTGGAATTTGGGTGTTTAACCGTTTCGCATTTATTAACAGATAATCAAATTAATTATCCCAGGTACAAATTATTAATAAAAGAGGGTGTATAAAGGGTGATAGGTTCTCATTTATTTATTAACATCCCTTGTTATTTTTGATCACAGATCTATATAATATAATTTTCTTTATTTTAAAAATCAATGGGATGTTTATATAACAAGCACAAATAATTCTATTTATTCGATTTCCATTAATTATATAACTATTAGAACAGTTGACAGAGTGGGAATCGTATTGCGTCATAATCTAATAATAAGATCTTTCATCACCATTCTTTATATATATTTTAATTATATTAATCAGGATGAATTACGTTTCTTAAATAAGAAACTCTGTTACAATAGATCACTTTATAGAGATATTAATAATGAGCTTTTCACCTTAATTTTAATATTTATTATATATAATGAGTCACCGAAGGGCAGAACCCTTGACCCCTTGTCAACACGGTCTCTTTACTGTACTCTAGCTTCTTCCTCCCGCTCGCATTTAGGACAGATACCAGCCGGTAGAAAGAAAAGATTCTCATTGGTTAGTTAAATTAATATAATAAACACTAAAAACAGCTATTTATGATGTTTTAATATGTATGCAATTTTTAGTTTACATAAATACACATAATTTTTTTAGAGGCATTGTTTCCAAGCTCTTAATTCATGTGTAACAGAGAACTGTGTTGTTTACACTTACAAACATTCTCCATGCCTTTTTATATTGACATAAGCTCAAGGTTGAGCGCATGTCATATATATATGTATATATATATATATATATATATATATATATATATATATATATATATATATATATATATATATATATATATATATATATATATATATATATATATATATATATATATATACTATATACTATTATATCTTCTCATCAAATACTGAGGTCCTCTATTTAAGGGATTTCAATTTACACAACACTGAGTGGTTGGGGTCCTCTCATACTGATTTAGGTGGGGAGGAGGCGAATCATTCAGCATTCTCAACGATCTGGAACAACTAATTAAAGAACCAACACGTATTCCGGTTTGCCCTAACTAAATCATGAACACACTTGACCTATGTTTCACCACACTAGTCCTTCTCTTTATAAATACACCACCTTCTTCCTATTGGTAAATCTGACCCACAACCTTATATCTCTTAATTTTTAATACTTTCTCTCCAACAGCCCCGTTCTGCCCTGTGCGTTCTTTCCGGCACTTGATCGGGCCGATTGGGGGGGCTTTGCTGCTTCTACGCTAACTATAATTGGAATGACTGTTTTGCCTCTGGTGACGCTTCGGCTTCATTCCTTCTTCGACTAAATCTTTCTCTACTCATAATCCATGGCTCGATCGTACTTGTTCTCTGGCCATTCAGGCTAGAGACAATGCGTATCGGGGATGGAAAAATTCTCGTTCTCCTATCACTCTCACTAATTTTTATTCAGCTAGAAATCGCTGCAGGAATACTCTTGAACGAGCAAAGCGGGCTTTCAATAAACGAAAGTGCGCTAACCTCCTTGGTTCTCCTACTGAAAAATTTTTCGTCACTTTCTGGCCTCTTGCCAAGCATCTCCTACAACTTCTGTAATCTACCTGCTTTCCTCCTCTTATTCGATCTGATGGTTCTGTTTCTAATTCTTTAACTGAAAAGGCCAATCTTTTCAGCCTCCTATTTTCCTCTAACTCAACCCTGGACTATTCTGGCATTCCTCTTCCTCCTCCTTCTCTTCTCAGGTGTCATATGCCTTTGCCTGAGATTACATTTGATTGGATGCATGGGCTCCTGAAATCTTTGAACGTTAGGAAGGCGGGTGGCCCGGATGGCATTCACTCAGTGAAGGGTGTGCTTCCGTGGCCCTCCTCTCGATTTTCAATTATATCTATGCCTCAATAGCACTTTCCCTCATTGTTGGAAGCGCGCATATGTCCAACCTATTCCGAAAAAAGGAAGCCGCTCTGATCCTTCTAGCAATCGCCCTATAGCTCTAACTTGTATTCTGTCTAAGACCTTTGAAAACCTTCTCAACTCTCATTTCTTAGACCATCTATAATCTCATTCCCTTCTTTCCGATCGACAGTACGGCTTTCGGCGCTCGAGGTCTACTGGTGATATACTTTCCTATCTAACAGATTTATGGTTTTCCGCCCTTAGGAATTATGGGGAGACTTGCTTGGTGGCGCTTGACATATCCAAAGCATTTGACTGGGTATGGCACGCCTCACTGCTCTCCAAACTCCCCTCCTTTGGATTTCCTCCTTTTCTTTGCTTACTTATGTCTAGGCTTTCTTTCAAATCCCTCAATATCGGCTGTTGTTGATGGGGCGACTTCTTCTTCTTTTTCTTTCAATAGTGGTGTTCCTCAGGGTTCTGTCTTATCTTCTACTTTATTCTTGCTTTTCATTAATGATCTCTCGTCTGCACATCTAACTCTATCCAATCATTATTCCGAAGACTCGACCCTTCATTCTTCAACATTTCAATTCTGCTCCTTCTTTTACTTCTAGAATTGCCTCTCGTCCTAATCTTTCCGATTCCATTCTCGCTGATCTGAATAGAATTTCCGGGTGGAGTCGTCTCAACCTTGTGAAATTTAATTCTTTAAAAACCCAACTTCTACAAATCTCCCTCTCTAAGACACCTTCTAACTTTCCTATCTCTTTCGACGGTTTTCTCGTTTCTCCTGTTGACAATATAAACATCCTTGGCCTTAACATAAACAAAAAAATGTCTTGGAAACCTCACATCACAATGGTTGCTAGGGTGGCCTTAAAGAAACTGGGAGTTCTGTTTAGAGACTGCGAGATTTTTTCCTCTTCTCAGTTACTCCAGCTAAACAAGGGTCTTATCCGCCCTTGTATGGAGTACTGCTCTCATATCTGGGGGGTAGGGCTCAGTTATAACCTGGCTTTTGGATAGGGTCGAGTCAAAGACAAAAAGACTTATAAACTGTCCTGTACTTTCTAGTTCACTTGACCCTCTATCTTTGCGGCGCGATGTTGGTGCTTTATCCCTTTTCTATAGGTACTGTAGAGGCAAGTGCTCGAGGGAACTATCCACTCGCGTACCACCACCTTTACGATGCCCTCATGAGTTTTAGTGTTGATATTAGCAACTCCAGACTAGTTCACTGGGGTGCTTCCTTCTTTCCTGCCACCTCTGTTCTGTGGAATTCTCTTCCATCTTCTGTGTTTCCTACTCAATTTAATCTCCCTCACTTTAAAGCCCGCGTCTTTGCTCATCTGAGTAATTTACGTTAGTTGAATTTCTGTTGAGTTTAACACCCCCTCCTTGAATAGGTTTTTGTGAGTGATAGATATAAAATTTGTAAAAGTATATATATATATATATATATATATATATATATATATATATATATATATATATATATATATATATATACTATATATATATATATTTTTTTTTTTATATATATATATATATATATATATATATATATATTTATATATATATATATATATATATATATATATATATATATATATATATATATATATATATATATATATATATATATATATATATATATATATATATATATATATATATATATATATATATATATATATATATATATATATATATATATATAAATATATATATATATATATATATATATATATATATATATATATATATATATATATATATATATATATATATATATATATATATATATATATATATATATATATATATATATATATATATATATAATATGGCTAATTATGGCTAATTTTTAACCAATATGTGGCTAAAAGTACTCCAAACCACCTGGCAACCCTCAACCTTGCTTACCAGTCTATGATTTGCCACTTGTGAAACTAACCTAACCCAACCTAACCTAACCTACCCTCCGTAACCCTACCAAACCTGATAAACGGACATAACCTAAATTAACCTACCTTAATATTAACAACGGTCAACCTCTTATAAATGTCATATATAAATATATATATATATATATATATATATATATATATATATATATATATATATATATATATATATATATATATATATATATATATATATATATATATATATATATATATATATATATATGCTGCTTTCAATATATATACATATATATATAAAAAATATATATATATATATATATATATATATATATATATATATATATATATATATATATATATATATATATATATATATATATATATATATATATATATATATATATATATATTAGTGATGTATCAGGATGCCAGATTTTCAGTATCGGCGGATGGGGGATATGAGTGAGGATGTCTAATTTTCCTTGCGTGGATGCGGATATTTAATGTTACCAAATCTGCGGATGCAGCTGTTTCATTCAGCATATAAGACATAGTTCATATAACTTATATATATATATATATATATATATATATATATATATATATATATATATATATATATATATATATATATATATATATATATATATATATATATATATATATATATATATATATATATATATATATATATATGGCCAGTGTTTAGAATAGCTGACACCTGTATCTAAAAAACTACGATAGCTACATAAAAACTGAATACATTTTGAATTCAGCGAACATTTTAATGCGGGAAAAGGAAAAAGAATTATAATTATTAATAACACCTTAAATATTAGTAATTTATTACTTAAAATAAGCTTTTACGGCTGAATAACATCTTACGCCTGGCATTGCCGTACTTCACCTGACAGCGAGATCGCGAAAAAAAAATAACTCTTTACTTGTGACTTAAAAACATCCTTTTCTATTCATGTTTTGGTAATATATATATATATATATATATATATATATATATATATATATATATATATATATATATATATATATATATATATATATATATATATATATATATACACGTCATAAAAGTTTAGGTTAGGTTAGGTTGAGTTACTTAGGTTAGGTTAGGTTAAGTTAGGTTAGGTTAATAACATCATTCTTCTTTAAACAATTGTAGCCTTTCCACTCATTTGTTATAATTGTTGTTTTTGACTTTATGTATGACTCTATTAATTTCATAATCATTTTACTTATCCTGCTCATTACTGGTACTGAAAATCTTCTGATCCTCTTTCTATTCCTCCTATGACCAATCGACTTTTCAAATATTCGTTCTTCTTTATATTTTCTTTTACCAATAACTGTTTTTCAATTGAAACTTATCGTACACTATGTCTATTTATTATTATATACTTTTTTTACATCGCCCTTCATCTTATTTCTTCTTCATTTTCAAGCATTAAAATGTCCGCTGATTTCAAAAATATATTCATATTTTATGTAGCTATCGTAGTTTTTTTAGATACAGGTGTCAGCTATTTTAAACGCTGACACACACACACACATATATATATATATATATATATATATATATATATATATATATATATATATATATATATATAGAGAGAGAGAGAGAGAGAGAGAGAGAATAGCTCTATCCTTGCGATGAGATTATCTCTTACTGGGCATTTGGGTCTAGGGTTCATCCCACGACGCTCCAGTGCCTAATGGTTCACCCCTCTTCCGATCCTATCCACACTTTTTTTACACAGGAGTAGACCCTCCGTATCACATACAAACCATAAAACACCAATACTATTACAGAAAACACTCTTTTTTAGATTTATCCGTGTGTAGGGGAGATAGATTTATCACAGGGTATGTTATACGTTTCTTAGGATGCTACTAAAGGGACAGTGGTAGTTTTGTTGGGGACCCGCTACCACTTGTTTATGACCTAGGAATGCTTATGCATGACTCGGAGCTGGTCGTGATTGCCGTAAGCGACCTTGTATCTTTCGGCAGAATTGTATGAATCATCTGGGTGCATGGAATGTTAGAAGAATAAATGGTGAGGAGAAGAGGAGAGAGGTGATGAATGTATTAAGAAAAGGTAAATTTGATTTGCTTGTTGTGACTGAAGCAAAGATAAAAGGAGGTGGTAAAGGCGAATGATGCTGGGTAAAATATTTGTGTACTGGAGTGGAAAGGAATGAGAGGGGTAGAGAAGGAGTTTCAATTCTGATGAGTGACTTGTGACACAGATTTTGTTTGTGTGAGTACTAGAATTCTAATTGTTAAAATTAAATTTGAAAAGGTTAAGGTATGTGTGGTTGGAACATATGGACCATCCGAGGGTGAAGATGAGGAGAGTGTGACTTTCTGGGATATTCTAAATGATGTTTTGGATGGAGTGAGTAAGTGCTTCGGAGTGATTGTGTTGGGCGACTTAAATTGTTGGATGAGTGATCGAAAAAGGGATTGTATAACTGATGCCTTTGGAGTTGGGGGAGAAAATGAGAATGGTAGGAAGGTGATTGATTTCTTTGAGGAGAGTGGTATGTGTGTAAGTACATTCTATGGTCACAAGAGTAACCATAAGTATACGAGAGTTGCGGTAGGTAGAGATGGTACCAAAGTAAAACGTATGATTGATTTTTGTCGGTGAAGAAGATGTTGAATATGTGGAGGATGTTAAATCAGTGAGTTGGTTGGGGATGGGAATATCAGGTCATTGTACTGTTTTATGCAAGATTAAGTTAGTGGGTGGAGAGGAAAGAGATAAGGAAGAAAGTGGGGAGAATTTAGAGTGAGATGCTAAGTGAGCAATGTTACAAGGAAAAATATGCGAGAGCAGTTACAAATAAATCAGTTAAATGTGAGCAAGATGAAACTGAACAAATCTGGACGCAAATTAAGAAAGACTTTATTAGTAGTGCAAGAGAAGTATGTGGATGTGCTAAAGTAGGAAGTAAGAATGTTAATAGTGAGTGGTGGAATTTAGAAGTAATGCAAGCGGCTAAAGGTTAAAAAATGAGAGATTGAATGTGCTAAAAGCAAATGATGAAGTCTCAAAAGAAAGATGTATATAAATATATAATGTGGAAAAAAGGAAGACTAAAAGTTTCATATGTAGGAGGAGAAAAGAGGAAACGAACAGTTTGGAAGGAGGATTAATGATAATTTACATGGGAATAGGAAGCTTGTCTGGAGGGAAGTACGAATGGTTTAGAAAGAGAGTAAGGGAAATAAACCTTCATAGATTAAGGAATTGGGATGGTACTTTCGTGACTAATGAAATGGATGCGAGGAGAGTGTGGAGGGAACACTTCGAAAATCTGCATAACATTGGCAGTATTGAAGAGGTGATAATGAATGTGTGTGTGTGGGTTTGATAGTGTAAAATGAAATAGGTATTTTGGGGACAAGATAATTAGTAAGGTGGAGGTAATAGATAGAGTGAGAAATTGAAGAAGTGTAAATCAGCAGGTATAGATGGAATTACTAATGAAATGATCAAGAGTTGAGGCGAGATTGTGATTGACTGGATATGGATAAGGTGAACTTTAGGGGAATTAGTTTATTGAGTGTTGTAGTGAAGATATATACTGGTATTTTGTTCAAAAGAGTTTATTTCCAGTGACTGAGGGAATGATTGGTGAAGAACAAGGAGCATCTAGATGCGGTAGTGGTCGTGTAGATCAAATCTTCACATTAAAACAAATGATTAAGAAGATAGAAAAAAGAATAAATTGTATTAAGGTTTTATGGACTTGCAACAGGCGTTTGACAGAATTAATATGGAAGCTATGTGACAGGTGTTAGTGATATCTGGTGTTGGTGGTAGGCTTCTGAATGAAATCGTATGTACGTCGATAGTGAAGCGTGTGTAAGAAATAATGGAGGTGAAAGTGAATGATTTAATATTAATAGTGGAAAAGGGGCAGGGATGTTTAATATCTCCTTGGATATTTAATTTGCATATGGATGTGGTGATGAAAGAATTAGCGGTAGAGGTGGTAGAAGTTAATAGGCTGATGGATAATGAAGGGTGCCCTGCTTATTTGTAAGCTGATGATTTGGTTTCGACGTACAACATGCTCTTCTATTTTATTAATTATTATTATTATTATTATTATTATTATTATTGTGTGTGTGTGTGTGTGTGTGTGTGTGTGTGTTTATTTTTATTATTATTATTATTATTATTATTATTATTATTATTATTATTATTATTATTATTATTATTATTATTATTATTATTATTATTATTATTATATATATATATATATATATATATATATATATATATATATATATATATAATACTACTATATATATATATATATATATATATATATATATATATATATATATATATATATATATATATATATATATATATTTATGTTTAGTGTAAATATATATATATATATATATATATATATATATATATATATATACACATCTATATATATATATACTATATATATATATATATATATATATATATATATATATATATATATATATATATATATATATATATATATATGAAAATATAATAATTTCCTTATTCATACTATCTAAGAAATTAATCAAACACTAGAATAAACAAATTAATAACTGAATATTTTATACATCCGCAACATCCTCATTTAATAATTGAGGATGTGGATGTTATGAAAATGCGAAATAAATAGGTGTGCGTATGTATGAGAAATTTAAAGGCCGACATGTCTTGATAGACGGCTTTTGAAAGTGTCCAAGTCAAAGGTACTTGGGGAAAATAGTTAAAGGGAGTGTGATCCAGAATTTTCCAGTGGAGTACATGTAAAAGATTGAGCTTAGCTGTTAAGTCTGAAGTTAGAAATTTGGATAGAGAGAGGATGAGACTGTGTAGAAAGGTGTGTTGTTCGAACCCTCCTCAATGGAAGAGATACGCTACTGGAGTATTCAAAAGCGCAGTGTCCATTGTAAAAGGGATAAAATAGAGAGAGTGGCCAGCAATTAGGAAAAGAGAGAGAGATTAAAGACAATTAGTGAGAGCAGGAGAATTGATAAGGCAAAAAGCCCTAGTCTCCTCTCCACCTTTTCAAGGAGAGTTATATGAGTGGAATCACTCCAGATGTGTGAGGCATTGAATATAATCTTGTTCTCAATGCCTCAATTAGAAATTAGAGAAAAATCAAGTTAGTTGCTCAAACGTTGCCTTTCTAGCGCAACTTAATTACCGTTGGGATGGAAGTCTTTCAAATGAAAGGAGTTTTGAAAGGTGGTGTCGTCAGTATATGAGTAAATACGTGAAGAAATAATTGAGAGAATATCATTAATGAAAAGTAGGAAGAGAGTTTGAGTTACGACGGATCCATGAGGAACAACATTAGAGATTTAAAAGGTGAACATTGAACGTCTACAACAGCTGCTATCGAACGACTCTAAAGGAAATCAAAGAGGCCACATAGAGAAGGATATATATATATATATATATATATATATATATATATATATATATATATATATATATATATATATATATATATATATATATATATATATATATATATATATATATATATATATATATATATAGATCAATCGGAACGTTTTTCTGATTTTGGGTTTACTTAATTTATTTTCTATTGAATCTCATTTTGTTTTGGTGTAAACTGATTATATTAATTATCTAAACCATAATTTATATGACTCGGCTCCATACTTCAGGTTTAAAACTTATAAAAAAAGGAAAAAAAATTGAGCATAAAACATTTTGCTATTTCATACACGCACACACGCGCGCACATACACACACCTACCTACACACCCACACACCCACACACCTTCTCACCCACCCACATTCGGTCATTATGCACAAACACATATATGACATTTAAAAAAGGAAAACGAAAATACAAGTTTTGTTTTTAAATATTTTCACTTTAGATTTCAATTTAAAGTCGATGAGAAGTGGACTGTGATATCGCGTGGGAAATTTTAGGGCAATTAATTTTTTATTAAATTTTATTTGAAATATATTGCAGAAACCTAAACAGATGTTCAATCCTATTCATTCATTTTCACATTCATTTGCCGAAAGGGTGCATGGAAATTACAATTTATTTTTAATGCAATTTACAAATCACAATTTTAATGCAATTTACAATTTTAATTTGTAATTTTAATTTTAATTTTAATTTTTTTAAGAAACCTATATAATCTACAGTCTTCTTGTGAAGATTGCTAACAGGCCTGAACGGTTCAAGCATTCCTACCAGTATGAATGTAAAATGTTTGACCGTACAGATATCCAGGCTCTGGAGCCAGATCAGGAGCCGGATCCTGAGATTCGGAGCAGCAGGTATTTTGATGGAGCAGGAGCTAGAATTTTATTTTGAGTGTAGCAGAAATCAGAGCCATATAATTTTAAATGATGAAGCTGGAGCCGGAGCCGGACCCGGAGCTGGAAACGAAGTTGGAGCATGCAAAAATTTTACAGGTTTCGCACCCCAGCTGCAATATCTGACATTGCTTGTAATTTTCCACCCACAAGTCAACAAAATTTGAAAGCATGAATGCCGACGACGAAAAAGAAGCACCACTTTTCTTGAAAGCTTCTCTGAATTACACTAAGGCCTAAAATTGATCATTTGCTAGTTTTCATTAAACTTTAAGACACTTACTAACAAATAACATAAAATTTTATAAAACTATTAATAGGTGCAATTGATATTTATTTTAATTAAATTGAATTATTTTAATGAATGAAATTACAAAGCTTTGTAAAACATTGAAAAAACGACATTTACTTTTTTAAAAATTCATATCATTAATTTGATTTTCAAATAATTTCATTCTATATATAAAGCAATATACCAGTATAATATATATATATATATATATATATATATATATATATATATATATATATATATATATATATATATATCTATATATATATATATATATATATATATATATATATATATATATATATATATATATATATATATATATATATATATATATATATATATATTTCGACAGCTTTATCATAACAAATATATTATGGAAAAAAGAAGAAGTTTAAAAAATAAAAAAAAATCTTTATTATCCAAAGTTTGTTTCATATAAGTGACAATTTTAGAAACAATCAATA
>JABUQX010097909.1:15000-25631 GCA_015478945.1 Trachelipus rathkii | reverse complement strand
CCTAGCCTCTGTCTTATTTTAAGGAAAGAATTCACATATCCTTCAAATAAAAACTCCATCCTTTAAACGACCAAACTTCAAAAATTAATTATTTCGTACCCCATCTCTAATGCTAAGATTTCAGGAGTTGTGTATACACCTTCAATAGCACGGTCATGATCAGTATGATTGCAATTTGAACCAATTTTCTTCAACCACATTTACACGCGAGTGAAATATTAATTTATTTTTAGTGCGTTTAGCGAGAACTGATTGTACTAATCTTGAGGAAAGAATCTTAACGTAAGCATACACCGAAATATTTAATTCATATAACCCGTCTAAAATGATCAATGTCTCGCGTACTTATCACCTATTAGTTTTTCAGGGGACCACAAGGATACTTCATTCTGAACATAAGGATAAAGCGATGTGTAGTCTAAATACATGATCTCTGCCTTAGTTTGGCTGTAATCGAATGGTTCAGCCGCCTCCCAAACAATGAATTTGCTATATGAGTCTGTTGTTAAAACAACATCATTGCCTAAAGTTGAATATAGTCCTAATGCTTACGTATCATCGGATGATTCAGACTCGAATATTGGTCTTTGAACCTTCCATTCACATTCCCACACACTAACTACATTAAAACCCCGCTTCTTATATACCTATCTTCTTGTTCATGGTGAGACTGTACGGTCAACAGCCGGAACGTATGCAACATCCCTTTTCCTTTATTGCAATCTTTATGTCCATGCTATGCACCATGGTATAGGAAAGCATTTTCACTCCTTTTACATAACCAAAACCATCAGGAAACCACTTGTTCTTAATTTTAAACCCTTCCCTCTCCACCGTTACAGCATGCCATTATCTAATTGTTCAAATTTCTTGATACAAAGCAGCCCAGCGAAATTGCTCTAGGAATTTAGTTCTCTCGAACCCTAGAATAGTAATTTTTCATCAGCATAAACACATTTTTATAAAAGTGTAAAGCATAAAATGCAATTGTGGTGTTATCTAGACAATCCTATTATCAAATTCTTAATGAAGCTACTCAAAACTTTCTCAAAACATTTCTTAGAGCTATATAACATCTTGTACATCAGTACTTTTCACATTCCTCAAAAATATTGTATTTATTTTTAAAACTATTATATTACTCTTCAAATTCCAGTATCTGTTGTACCAGTTTATTTCTAACTCGAAAGAATTTCTTATCAGGAGTAGGTCCTTATAATCAACGTATCTCATTAAAAAATTATAGCGGAAAGAAACCTATGCGGAATGTCTTTTCACCATAACCACACCATGCATTAGGCAACCTTTTCCAATGCCACATGTTGAAAAAGCAACGTATCCCCTGAAGTGATATAATTTCATTCCCGATCCCCCATTGAAATTATTTTATGCCCTTTTAAAGACTTCTGCTAGATAGAATCTAACTTGAATGCGCGTCATAATGATGCATACACAACTGCATGATCAAATTTCCGCCATTATGTGCAGCAAACAAATACTTCTGACCTTGGAGTAAATCTCCACCAGGAAGTCTAATTTAAAATGAATTAAGGTTTTTTCCGGTCTCTAATTTAAATGTTCTTGTCTGGACCACAATGTGAGCATAACTGTTCACCTTCCTTATCTGTACACATTCGCATATCATCTGGCATACCAGTAAATAAAGACGTCCAATTCTATTATTCTTTCCTTTATCATCAATCCTTTATCTTCTGTAGTCTCAATCATAGTAGTAACAAAAACCAACGGTATCAGTACTTCTTCTGGTTTAATTTCTTTTTCATGTAGCATAATATTCGCAAATTTAGCACTTATTTTCATTTACATAAGTACAAAAGCTTTGTACAATCTTAGAAAATTACCTGCATCAGCCTTATAGTACAAGACAAGTTGCAAATCTTAATTTCTTCACTATTATTATTTGATGTTTTTAAAAACAAAATTGCATTATAAAATTCACGATTACATTACGACATTCATGGAACATCCCATCGTGATCGAATGACCTCGACACTTATCTAAACATTGTTAGCAGCCATAATGTTCACAGTCTAATTTATGCACGATATTATTACTATTGAAGGTGTAACAATAAGTGCAAAAATTACCGTCATATATTTAGCTTTTTCTTGTATCTCAAACATAAACTCAGCACTCTCTGTTATGGCCACTAGTAATATTCAATCCATCAGTCCTATAATGTATACAGGAGCATTTCTGTCTCGTTAGTGGATATTAAATATTTTTACTCCATTACCTTCAGGACCAAATACGACTATACGGCATTTAAGAAATATCTCGATTTTCAAAATCAGTACTATGAAAGAATCGTATATCCAAACCACATTTTTACAAGCATCATTCCTCATTCTTCTAATAGTATAAGGAATAGAATAGTATGGCCTTTACACAATTCTCCGCTATCTCCTAAACAAAACGATGGCCTTGAAAGCACCCAACCCCTACCATCGCCTCCTCTAAGAAACTTTACTGATGTTAAACATGCCTTGAAACATGAGATTTGTGGCACGATATGCATCGGTTTCACAGTCAACGCCTTTGGCCTTAGCTATCATGAACACCGTTCGCTTAATCTACTTTGAATTTGGGTAAAAGAGCCCTATCACCGATATCGGAATGACCCCTTCCCAAACGTACTCATCACTCTTCACCGTCCAAGATTGTCCTGTATAAACCTGTAACTATATCTACATAATAATTCCCTCTCATGTGACTATCATCGACAAAAATAATTGAACCACCCTCATGCGTGCGCCATCAAGTCTCAATCTTGTAATATAGTCAATGACTTACACTCACAACCTATTTCAAACATGTATAAGATCTTTGTCCATGGAAAAAAATTTCGTCAATAAGCTTAACCTTCATAGGAATACGTTCCATTGATTTTTAAGTTCTCTACCAGTGCTATGTCTAGTATATCGTCTTTTCTCTTCTATTACCAGCATATCATCGTCGAAAGGCAGCCTGGAATAAATATCAATTATTATTATTATGAGCCGCAATTAGGCTAAAAATCAAGTGCTAAGCTCATAATAATTTCTTATACCATAACTATAAAATTAAATATTATTTACTCATTCCATATATTAATATACTTTATATAAAACTAAACAAACAACATACCATTAAAGGTACATTGATAAACAAACAGGGATGAACGCTTTTACTCAATGGACTGGTTGTATATTCAACACGTTCTGAGGAAAAGAATAATTTTTGACATGTGCACGAACATCATTTCCCTCTATTCTTAACTAATACTGTACTTTCAATACTTACATAGTCATTTGGACGACTTTCCATAGAACAACTGCTATTGAAATCTAGAAAAAAATATATTAAAGCAAAAAAAATCGACCTAGGCTGAATAAGCTATGATTTGATCCTCGTGTGCTATATATTAAAAACTTGGATTCTCATATGCAACAAGGATCTGACTAAAGAGTCTAAAGTGTTAGTTCTTAAGAGCACTTATAAGAATCCCTTTCGAGTAGGCTCGCTGATTTATATATAACACAGCTCAAACCCAAATCTATACCAGAGTGCCAATTCACCTCTACTATAAACGCAGACCAGACATTACCCATATGTTGGTTTAATAAAATATAACCAAGTTATTGCATCACTTGAGCAACGAGATAATTTATAGCATAAAAATCCTTTCATGTCGGAGAGATGATTTTCTGGATGAAAAGCGGAGCCCTAAAAGAGATAAGACCTCTAAAAATATTTCAATGTTACTATGCGTAAATTTTTTTTAGTGGTTGTGTGCTGTTGTCTGTGTTGGTTGTTCATTCTATCTTAGTTCATTACAAAGTTAGGTCAGATATGATAAATTTGTTAAATATTACTGAGTCAATGTAAAAATTAACATCGATATGTTAGAGACATGCTTGAAAAAGTGTAATAGGTTACGTTTTTTTGCATGTAATCGTTAGTTACTTACGCTAGCCAAGTATGAACCTGGAATGATAGCAGTTTATTTAGGCTTAAGTGTGTCAGAGTTGTCTGCACACATTATTTTCTTCAGTTCCATCGTAGCTTTATTATGGAAAAACCAAACGTTAGAGTATATTAGCTAAATCAGCTATATAATTAAACCATGCTTGATAAATTTTGCTAAATGTACTTGTAATGTAAAAATCTAGCATGAATATGTTAAACATCTTCAAAAAATAAGAATTAGCTACGGTTCGCAGTGTAATGTTAGTTCTTACATTGCTGGTTATCTGTGCGAACTTTGTTAATGTTAACAGTTTATTTCATTTTAAGTTGCTAGTCTTGCTCGTGGGGTTAATTCACTGAGATTCAATCGATACCTAAAAGAAACTTATTAATGTGCAAAACTTGACTGTCAAACAATATTGATTGATGTTGTTCATAAATAACTTGATTTATCTTATCGTTTACTTTCAAAAATATACTCGAAAGTGACTTGAATCAATAGATCAAATAATCAATAATTCAAGCGATTCATTGAGGTCCAATGCTGGACAGGAGTGGTTGATTACTATTACTATTTAGGTAGTAAACTTACAATTTAGTAAAAATTTGACTTACATCCAATAATCAAAAATCATAGAATCACGAAGGACGTATGTATAGTAGTTGATTTAGTGATTTATGCCTTTAGATATGTAAAACTTACAATTTAGTAAAAATTACCGTAAAGGGAAGCGTGTACTAGGCCAACCCTACTTTTCGATACAACATAAAAAGAATTTCACTTTTTCTTTATTACTCAATTTAGAAAATCCCCCCTCCTACATCATGTGATTTTTGTTCTCGAAATTCCCGAAAAAACTTTAAGTTTACAGGATAATTTTATAGGGGCTGTCAAACTAAAAAATTCCATTTCCACGTTCGAAATTGCAATTCAACTTTTTTAATAAAGATAATTATGACATTTTATAATAAAAAATTACAGTTTTCCCTTTTCGCAAACACAACCAAAGACCAGGCTCTTCCTCATATCATATAATGTTAGTCAAGTCTGAGCCGTAGCCGTGACCGTAGCCGTAACCGGAGCTGCAAACCCAAATATATACATTTTTTTAAAGAAATGTTTTTGCAGGAAAAATACTATCTGCCAAAGCCGAGCTAAACTTCTCAAAATGGAAAACGAGTCGAGTTAGGAGCCCGGAGCCTGAGCCGGTCGGCAGGCGAGCCGGAGCCGGCAACACCGAGCCGAGGCAGAGCCGACTTAAAAACAATATTATAATTATTGCAGGTGAAAACTAATTTCGCCAAAGTTGGGGCCTGAACAATTTTGAAAAGAGCCGGAGTCGAGCCAGAGCCAACAGAGTCGGAGCCCGGAGCCCAAGTATAATTTTTTTTAAAAAAAATGTATTTTGCAAACGCTAAAACTACTTCTGCAAATCGAGCGCTGAACTATCATTTATACCAATCAGACTGAACCCGGAGCCGGACGGAACCGGAACGCCAGAGCAGAGTCGGACGAAGTGGAGCCAAAAGTATAATTTCTGTATAAAAAATGTTTTGCAGTTAAAATCACTCTGCAAATCAAGAGCGAACTATCTCTGAAATGTGGAAAACGAACACTCGATCTGAACGGCAGCTGGAGCCCGAGCCGGAGTCGAGCCTTTCAGCCGTGGTTTTTCTAAAAAAACAAATTTTTTTTCAAATTTTTTTGCCACATTAATTAATTCTACAAAGTTGGAGCCCTAGAAAGAAAAACCCCCCCCAAATTTTGAAAATCGAACCGGAGCGCGACCACCGGAGCGACCCGACTACAGTAAGGTAAATTTTTTTTAAAAAATGTTATTGTAGATAAAAATACTTCTGCAAATCGGAGCTGACTATTCGAAATGGAAACAAGTCGAGCAAAGAGCCGACGACCGACCATCCCGGTCTAGGACCAAGCCGCGAGCGAAGGATCTGAAAAACAAATTTTGCAGATGACAAGTAATTCAACAAGTTGAAGATGAACATTTGGAAAAAGACCATAGCAGCCGGAGCGTGATGCCGGAGCGAGCCGGAGCTGACCGGAGGCCACCGAGGTAAAGATAAATTTGTTCTTAAAGAAATTGATATGGATTTAAAATGCTTCTTAAAATCGTGCCCACTGAACTATTCTGAAATGTAAACGAAGTCGGAGCTGGGAGTCCGAGCGCCGAACCGATAGCGAGCTGAACGAACCATTTTTGCATTGAAAGTAATTTTAAAGTTGGAGCGACAATTTAAAAGGGAGCTAAACCGTACCGGAATCGAGCCGGAACCGGACAATCGGAGCCACGACCGGAGCCGGAGCCGAGCCATAAATGATGGAGCCGAGCCGGAGCCGGAGCATAAATTTTTTAAGAAATTTTTGAAAATAAAAAAATTCTGCAAAGTCGAGCTCCAACTATTTTGAAAATAGATACGGAGTTGCGTGCGGTGCGTGCTTCGTGCTGGCGGTGCATGCGGATGCGGTCAATAAAAACTTGTTACTGCGGCTTGGGTTAGCTTATTTAGTGATGAGGTGCGTAATATCTTTTACTTCCTTTAGGAAAATAAAGAAAAAAAAAATCCATCTCCAAAATCTTTATAGGACAGTTTTTCCAAATTCACTTTTTTTCCCACATCAGCTGAATCAAAAAAATCCGGCCTAAAAAAAAACACGATAGCAAGTCTTATGCGTTAAAAATTCCCAGACATTTATATACATATAGGAGAAAATTCCTAGAAGCTTTATTCAGATTGAAAAACGTGGGTTGGTGTCAGAATAGTTTTAGAATTCCTGAAATTTTTTGAAATATTGAAATCAAATGAAATTTGAATGTACCAATTTTTTTACTGAAATTTCAAAGGCAAAAGGATTAACAATCTTTTTGACCACACTTATCAGAAAGAACTTTCGTATGAAAAAACTATTAAAATATCTAAAAAAATAAAGTTTATATGTCTCAGTTAAAACAGTAAAAAATTCAGAACTGCCACTCCCCCCCCATTAATCCCAAAAACCTCAGGCAATCATTGAAACGAAAAAAAAACAAGTCATATACATAAGAAAGCTTCCTCAAAAATAAAAAGTTCTCATTCCACATTGAAAGAAACTTACAATTCGAGTACAGACTCCCTTAATCACATATATCAATATTCATAGATGTTCAGAAGGAGTTGATATACGACCACCGGCGCCCCCGCCCCGGCCCCGCCCGGCACGCCGCGCCAACCCGGCCCATATTAGCGACCCGCCCCGCCCCAGGCCCGCCAAAAATTCAGGAAAACCGCGTCGTTTTCTACCGCGGTTAACTGTTTATAAATTACATAACATTAATAAGGGTTAAATCAAACAATAAATAAAAAAAATAAATTTAATCTCATTTCACAGTAACATAAATTTGATGCAAAATAATATAATACATAACCACTAATATAATCAATTTTTTGTTGGTATTTACTATGATTTCAAAATTAAAATTGACGGCCAAATAAATTTTTCGAGTTTTAACAAAAAAATATTCAAATTTGAGAAAATTAAGATGAATCGGAAAAAGAAAATAAATATAATATGCTTTAAAACTATAGCTTTATTTTATATTCTAAAGTAAATATCTCAAGAAAATTAACTACAATGTTTGAAAATCTCCTTTCCAAAAACTATATTTATAAATTAAATATATTACACTTATAATATATATTAATATATAAATATATATATATATAATATATATATACTATAATATATACATTATATATATTATATATATATTATATTATATATGAATATAAATAATACTTATATATACTATATATATATATATTATATATATAAATATATAATAATTATATATATTATTCATAATAATTATAATATATACTATAATAAATATATATACTAATAAATTATATTATATTACATATAATATAATATATATATTAATATAAAATATAATATATATATATACTTATATATATATATATACTAGTATAGATATCACCCTATACCCTTGTCAATTAATTACTTTAATAAAACAATCACAGATAAAATTAGAAATATAAATCAAAACAAAGTAACCAAAGTTGCCCCTTTGTTGAGATTCTCTTTTCATAGCCGCTCTGTCTGACCGCAATACTAAGAATATTACAAAAAATTAAAAAAATTAAACTGAAAAATTATTTAATTATATGCCCCTCCCCTCCCTCTCTCACCAATCCTTTAAGCAGCCTGATTGAGGCAGGATAATAGAACTTAATAATGTCAAGCTCCACTTCGGCCCGTATTCTATAAAATTATCAGTATGTATATATAATGACGATCAATGAGGTTTCCCGCGCACTAGTCATTGATTGATTTCAATGGAGAAAACGACATTATATTCGATTTTTTAATAGTCGTTGCAGAGTTCGAAGGACTGTTAAAGCTGCAATTAGGAGATCTTATTACAGATCATTGTTTATTGTTGTTTAACCTCGTCTGGAGATCATAGGTCTCGCATGTAAACAGCATGGACAGTCATATCAGGGAATTAAATGCATGCGTTGATAAGATTATTTTAGGGTTTACAAAACTTTGCAAGGAATTTAATTACTTTTCATAAAGCAAAACATCACTAGTTTTTGAACAGATGATCTCTTTTAATGATGATTTAATCTAGTATAAGAATGGCAATAAGAAAAAGCGTGCCAGAACTGGTGAATTACCTATTATATAATTTTGTTTGCGTATTTGCGGAAATCGCTGAATTAATGACATAAGACAGGATATTTTAGATTGATGAAAGTAGAAAAAGAAATTGAGTTTCTGTAGAGCATAGGAGGAGAGCAAAACTCGAAGCCTCTAAAAGATAGAGGCTCGTTAGGAGCTATTGTTGTTATAATATGATCGAAAAACCAATGCATATATTAAATGGAAGAAAGTGTTTCTGTCAGACAAAAAAGGAGTAGATGTGGAGATTTACCATGACAATTAAATATCAAGAAAAAGTAGAGAAGATTAATAGGAATTCACTGTATCTGAAGACTGATAGTAGGGATAATGTCTATTATATGTCTGTAAAATAAATTATATATGTCATTTGGAAGGCGCAGAACACGTCAGTCCCACAATAACAAGCCATGTGCATTAGAAAAGAAGGGGTGATGAATTAATGTATGGTTCAAAGGTTTCCAAAAAAATATTCGCTAAAAGTGCGAACATAAAGAGAGAACCTATGAGAGCCCATAAGTTTGGTTCTCGTAAAAAGAATTGTTAAAAGTTAAAAGAAAACTTATAAAGTATGAGAGAAGTAAGTTGCTTAAGAAGGGAGAAAGGATAATTTAAAGTGATGTTATGCTTCCTTGAATATAGTTTCTAGTAAGTTTTGAGTAAATGGACAGTACGGAAGTGAAAAGGAAGTTACGCAAAGCTAAGATAATTGTTGTGAAGATAAGTGTATGAAATACGTGATAAATCTCTGTATGAATGAGACTAGAAATGGGGGTGAAATTTTGCCATTAATGTAATGAGAAGACTAACAGAAGAAAAGCTTTATAAGTAGTCCAATCAGCATCTGAAATGATCTAGCCGAAGGGTGATTAGCTTGTGAATCTTGGCAACCATAGAAGTGGGCAAGCAACATTCAATTAATCGACGCCTTTACCTATTTGATTATAAACTGCTCACCTAGACTACTATTACTAACTGCGTTCTCAAAGGAAACTTCATATCACACACATAAAATAATTATATATATAACTAATCATACATTATATTAATATATACTAGTATCCATTACTATAAGTTAATCACTACTATACTACTATACCATATAAAGCATACATAGTATATACCTATATCTACCTAACCTATCACGTACAATATATACCACTATTATATATAATCTCCATATATACGTACTATTACTATAAGTACTTACTATAATCCTAAACATGATTAGATATCTGGCTTCAGAAATCAAATTTTTCTAAAAACTCTTCTTCAAAAATATTTATCTTAATTAATTAATAAAATGATCCTTATTTATAAATTTAAAACTAATAATTAATGAAAAACATTAAGATTTTCATCCCTAAGATATTTTAAGCACTTCGAGCAACAGGGTTATGACTTCATTCATCTAAATCTTTAGCTAACCCCCGCGCCCCTCGGCCACCGCACCCGACCATAAATTAGAGCAGCCCGCCCCGGCCCCGGCCCCCCGGCAACCAAAAAATTCCACCGCCCGCGTCATCCCTAACTGGATAGTGTTTATTTAGTGATTTACGCTTCTACAGTATGTAAACCTACAATTTAGTAAAAAAAAGTTTCGTTAAAAAATTATTGGTATATTTTTATTTGTATTTATTTTCTTTTTTTTTATTTTTTTTTTTTTTTTTTCTTTTTTTTGATCAATAGATCAATAGACAATACATCAATAGATCACGACTGGACAGGATGCTTGGATTGTGGTTTGATTACTGATTACTGTTTTAGGATTGAAAAAACGCTAAAATTTTTGACTTCTAACATCGAAAAAGTATATAAAAAAATACAAAATAAAAAGTTTGAAGAAAATAAAAAAAAAAATCTAATATAAAAAATAGCAAAAAAAAATTAAAAATAAAATAAACATTAGAAAATTAAAAAATAAAAATGTTAAAATAACAAAATTAAACAAAGTATA
>JABUQX010097909.1:5000-10000 GCA_015478945.1 Trachelipus rathkii | reverse complement strand
TTGATGAAAATGCTTTTGAAAAGAAAAGAGTGATATAGGTGCTGTTACCAGCCTAAATGTACAATTTAAGAAGTGACCTAAGAGAGTCTTATTAATGAAAAAGTCAAAAGATAATAATGGTTAAACTGTGAACGTTAAGGAATGACACCATTCAAAAACTTAAATAGTGAACTCTGGTTATTCAAGCTGGGAAGCGAAGGTTTTGAGAAACGAAGGAGAATTGCCATCAATATTGTATGTTTACTTAGGATTATTTTCATACATACATACATACATACATACATACATACATACATACATACATACATACATACATACATACATACATACATACATACATACATACATACATACATACATACATACATGCATAAACTTCTGCACACATGGATACATGCAATTATTAAACATTTTAGCATATGCATACATGCATACATACATACATACATACATACATACATACATACATACATACATACATACATACATACATACATACATACATACATACATTACATACATAAATACATACATACAGAGAGAGAGAATCATAAACATAGTAAAATTACAATGTTTTGCTTAACAAGTTGGAGAGAGATAGAGACAAAGAAATAATACATTGTTTTTTGTTTTGGTTTTTTAAATTGGAATTAGATCTCTTAGTAAAATCAAAACAAGAAGAAGGAAAAGCGAAATGCCAGAAAGATAAATTTGCAATTCCAAAGAGAAAAGTTTTTAATGTTGCCCACAGAAGGAATCAAAAATAAGCATCACGAGTTTCTATAGTTTCAAGGCTATGGTATTCCCTAAAGGCAACCTTTTTGAAATAAATAGCACTAGTGCAAAGAGTTTATAAGGTTTATGGGATTTTGTAGAAACAAACAAAATGAAATATACACATTTATGGCAAAGAGAATCACTTCACGTATGCCCTCTCAGCAATCCGATTGACCACTATAGACAAAGTAAAAATTTCATTTTAATATTGTAAGTCAAAAAAAGTACGATCTCAAGTAGTGCCAGTTTGTCTATATAAAGTATATATATATATATATATATATATATATATATATATATATATATATATATATATATATATATATATATATATATATATACAGTATATATATATATATATATATACAGTACATATATATATATATATATATATATATATATATATATATATATATATATATATATATATATATATATATATATATATATATATTACCTTTTTTTTAAATTCCCTACCCTGACCACCTCATTATGGGAGGGGCCACAGCGCGTTCAGTTACCCCGCCGACGCCTCCGTTCTTCTCACGAGATCCTTCAGGAATAAAATATTCCAGATTGTTCTGGGTTGAAAGTTAGATAGGCATGAGAGAAAAAAACGAGATATTCTGGACCTAGTTACAGTTTTGGCAGATGTTTGTGGTGGTTTGGTTGAGTTTGAATCTGTGTTTGAAATTTAGTAAGTTAGGGAGGTGACCGCATCTTAACTTGGAAAATGATGACTGAAAGGTTCTTGGTAGTGAGTTGATTTCTGGAGCTATTTTGGTTGGTTTTGTTTAAAATGTTGTTTGGTGGTCAGCGTCTTAAGTAGTTTTCTGTTAGTGTCGTGTGGATTTGTTTGGTGTATGATGTGTTGTTTGGTGCAGGTGGAATGTTGTTTAGAGTTTGTTTGTAATATAGAGCTGGCGAAGAAGGAGGTTGTTTGAGTCTGTGCTGGGTAAAGATGAAGAGGGCAATGTGGCATGGGTGTTGGGGTGCTTGGGGTGCTTGGGTTTTGGTAAAGAATTTGTGTCTATCATATCCAGGTGAGAGTATATGGGTAGTGTTTTGGTTTCTTCGAGTATGTGTTGTTGTGGTTTTGTTGATGTTCATCCTGTTATGAATCTTAGTGCTTTGTTTTGTGTCGTTTGGAGTTTCTTTATGCTGTTTTTGTCAGTAGTGGGTACGAAGTTCAAGAGGCGTAGTTTATTGTATGAAGAACGTATTGTTTGCAAAAGAAGTTGGATGTTGGTTTATTGTTAATGAAGTCTGTGCAAGCAATGCTTCTTAAAATGTTTCTTGCTTGCAGATGAAATTATGTTATCTGAGTGTTTTGTGAAGGTGAGATGAGTGTCTAGTGTTTCTCCGAGGATTTTTGGAAGTTTTGTTGAAGGGTATGGCAATGTTGTTTATGTAGACTTGGGAGTGTGT
The DNA here is from genome assembly GCA_015478945.1 of Trachelipus rathkii. Classification (NCBI taxonomy): domain Eukaryota; kingdom Metazoa; phylum Arthropoda; class Malacostraca; order Isopoda; family Trachelipodidae; genus Trachelipus; species Trachelipus rathkii. The sequence continues at coordinate 7,795 of JABUQX010097909.1, read as the reverse complement.
GGTGCCAAGTTGGCGGTCAGTGGGGATTAACGTAATTGAAGATTTGTTTGGTGAGGTGGACATTCTGTTTTCTGTCAACCATGTTTGAAGTTGGTTGATGTACTGCTGTGTCAGGTTTGTGGCTGTGTTTAGGTTCTGGTGTGTAGTGGCTATGATAATGTCATATGCGTAGGTTGTTATGATTGAGTGTTCTGTTTGTGGCTGTGGGAGATCGGAAGTGAATAGGTTGAATAGTGTGGGGAGCAGTATTGCGCCTTGGGGTACTCCGTTGTTGATGTTTACTGTTCTGAATTTTGTATTGTTTGTTTGTATTTGTGCTGTTCTTCCTGATAGGAATTGGAAATCCATTTCTTTAGGTTGGTGAGGATTAAGATTTTGTTATCTTGTGGATCAAGTTATGCTTAGATGCTGTATTTGTTGATATCAATTGCTATGATTATTGTTTTGTGAGAGAGTTTTGAGTTTAGGCCGTTGATTGTGGGTTGAATAATGTTTATGAGTGCAGTTGTAGTTGAGTGGTTTTGTTTGAAACCGTGTTGAAATTTGTGTTTGATGATGTGTGGAGTTATTTGGTTTAATATGGTGTTTTTTAGTAGTTTGCATAGTGTTGATAATAGAGAGATGGGACAATATGATGAAAGGTCAGATGTATATTTTCCACGTTTTAGTTTGGGTATAATGATAGCTTTTTTTCCAGGTAGGGGGAATGAAATTTAGGTTGATGGAACTATTATATCTTTGTGCTAATTGAGTTAAAGTTGTGTTCCCTAGGTGTTTGAGGTGTTTATTTGAGATGCTGTCTGGGAAAGTTTAAGGTGAGTTTTAAGTGTCTTTGTTATGTTTTCTAGGTGAGACGTGGTGGTTTCTATTGCTGGGTAATGATTAAGTTTTATTTTCTAGAGAGTTTTGATGATTTCCTTGTTTTGAGGATGTGTGGATTTTTTACTCTTCTTTGCGAAGTGAGTTACGAGAATGTTTGATTGTTGCTTGTTGGATTGAGAGTTTTGTGTGTTGGGGTTTTTGATGAATTCGTGAGTGTGTGTTCGTTGGTTGGTTGAGCTTTTCAGCATATTTATTGTTTTCTAAATAATGGTGTTATTCACATGTTGGATATTCATTGTTTGGAAGGTTTGGATGTTTTTTGTAGAGTGTATGTTTGTTAGGTTTATTATTGGGGTGTTTTAGGCGTAATTTTGTGTTGTCGTTTGGAGTGATGTGGGTATTATTTTTCTGAATGAGTTGCGTTGTTTGATTAGTTGTTCTATTTCAGCTGATAGGAATGGGTTGTATTTATTATATATCCTCTGGGAATGGATTAGAGAAGTGAAGTTTTGCATGACTTTGTTGAGTGTTGGTGAGTTTGTAATTTTTAGGGGATGTATGTTGTTTTCAATATTGTTGGTAAATTGTGTTCAGTCTGCTTTTGTAAATTTTGTATGTTTTTCTGAGTGGGAAGGATGGTTTCGTGACATTTTGGTAGTTCATGATGATGGGGAGGTGGTCGGAGTTTAGATGGGTATGTGTTGGCCAGTGGAGTTTTGTGTGTAGATTTGGTGAGCTTAGTGTTATGTTTGGTGATGTGCATGTTTGGTTGGTTTGGGTGGGTATTTGGTGTGGCTGTTTGTGTTGTTTAGAATGTTTAAGTTTCCGAGCATGGCTATGATGTGTTCCTCTACTGTTTGCTTCTTGGGCGTTGTACCATGTAGGGTGGGTGGGCGTTGTAGTTGCCTCCCATTATGAGGTTTGGGAGGTGGGAGATTTCGGAGAGCTTTGGTTTGTAATTTCTGGGGTAGTGTGTTTGAGGTATGATGGGGAATGTGGAGATTTATTAGATTCTGTGTTTTTTTATTTATCATTCTTGTGAAGGATTCTATTTTGGTGTTGTTGTTGTTTAATGCCGTTGTAGTTTGTGAGGTGGTGTTTATGTATGATAGTAAGTTGTGTATAAAGGTTACTAGAGTGTAAATTTTGGAGGTTTGAGGTGTGAAGATGGTATCATAGCCATAGAATTTTGGTTCTGGTTAGTTATCGGGTAGGTAAGCATCTTGTATCATGTCAATGTGTATGTTGTGTGGTTTTAAGAAAACCAATTTTTTTGGTTTTCTTGTGTAGTCCGTTTGTGTTGAATTGTAATATGTTTATGTTGTGGGTTTGTTTGTGTGATGTATGTGTTGTGGGAGTTATTTTGTGTGAAGCGCAGACTTGGCAGATCCAATTGTGTTTGGAAGGTGATAGCGTGGTGATAGGAGAGCAGTGTTTGTAAATCTCTTGTTTTCATCTGTTGCAGTTTATGAAGTTTCTTCTTACTACCTTGCTACATAATGGATATTTGTAGATTGCAGGTGCAGGGTTTGTTTCTGTTTCACCAGCTTTTAGGATTAAGGCTGCGGCATAAGTCGGGAAAGTATGCCTCATAAAGAGTAGACGGAGAAATAAAGTAGTTGAGTGGTGGAGAGTCCTGGGAATGATCTCGGATTTTTCCGGAAAAGGCGGCGGCGCATATGGGCTGCCGCAGTAACGCTGCATTTTCTTGTGGGTGGGGGCGAGAGAATCATGAAGATAGTAATCTTGGTTTGACGAGGATCTTGAGTTGTGACTTCTTGCAAGTTTTCCCCTCTCTTTTTCATATATATATATATATATATATATATATATATATATATATATATATATATATATATATATATATATATATATATATATATATATATATATATATATATATATATATATATATATATATATATATATATATATATATATATATATATATATATATATATATTTAATTGAAA
>JABUQX010097908.1:40000-46549 GCA_015478945.1 Trachelipus rathkii | reverse complement strand
GATGGGCGGCTTTTCTTCTTCTTTCCGCTGTCAAATAGTTGTAATTCCTCAGGGTTCTGTCTATATCCTACTTTCTTCCTACATTTCCATTATCTTCTCACCTGCACATCTTACTCTATTCACTCATATGCCCGATGACTCGACGCCTTCATTCTCACATTCATTTCCAATCCGCTTCCTCTTTACATCTAAATTGCCTCTCGTCTCAATCTTCTGATATCTCTTAGTGCACTTGTCTAGAAGAGATTTCCTAAGGGGTCCGTCTCCACCTTATGGAAGTCAATTCCTTTAAAAACTCAAACCTTCTACAAATCTCCCTCTATAATCAACACCTTCTAACTTTCCTATCAATTTCGACGGTTCTCTCGTCGTCTCTCCTGTTAGACAATATATGAACATTCTTGGCCCTAACAAAAGCAAGAAAATGTCTTGGAAACCTCACATCACAAATGTTGCTAGGGCGACCTCAAAGAGCTGAAGTTCTGTTTCATGGCTGCGAGACTTTTTTTTTTCCTCTCTCTCATTTGCTCCCAGCTATACAAGGGTCTGGAGTATGGAGTACTGCTCTCATATCTGGGTGGGGCGCCTCCTCTGATTTTACCCTGCCTTTTTTCGAATAGGGTCGATCAAAGGTCAAATAGACTCTTATAACTGTTCTGTACTTCCATTTCACTTGACCCTCTTTTCTTTGAGCGAGATGTTGAGCTTTAATCTCTTTTTTTTTAGTAGCTAACCGCAGCGGCAAGCTTCTTAAGGGAAGTGACCACTCGCGTACATCACTTTACTACGCCTCGAGCACGTGTGATGCTGTGACGGTCTGCAAGACGAGTTTGTGTTGACACTAGTAGCTCCAAGACGACTTGTTCGCTGCCGTGCTTCTCTTATCCAGCCCCTCTATTCTGTAGTATGTCTCTCCATCTTCTGTTTTTTCTTGGCTGAATTTATATTCCCTCCTAAGGCCGTCTGTTGTTCACTGTCGCTTAGATGGTAATTCTTTTGACATGTTTAACACCACTCCTTGATAGGGCTCTTCCCGTGAGTGAGTGAGCAGCTATATATATATATAAATTATATATATACTATATATATATAATATATAATATATATATATGAATAATATATATACTATATATATATATATATATATAATATATATATATATATATATATATAGGGAGAATTGAAGTTTTAAAAATCTTAAATTTATAAATTTATTATTTATTTAAAAAAAAATTTAAAAAAAACAATTAGATTAGATACACAAGAAAAATTTATTAAATTCCGTTTTTTTGTTGAGAAAAAAAAAAATTACCGTAGATTTTTAATAAATTTATCAGATAAAAAATTAATTAAAATAGAGTTAGGCAGTTACCAAAGCCAAAACTTTGGCTAAAAAAAAAAAAAAATTTTGAAAAAAAAGAAAGACAGAAGTTCTAATTAATGAATAATGCTTTTTGAATGTTAATAGTCCATACATGTGAACGTACTGTTATGTAGGTTTTGAAAAGATTTCTTTATTACAAGCACAAAAATACATGCACATAACTACATACGAACACATGCATACACAAATTTGTCCACACATGTAGATATTCACACGTACATATCATACCGTATTCACGCCGCCTACAAATGCGTTACCTACACATATGCTACACAATCAAACTGATACACTGCAACAACATAAGCCACACATCCACACACCGACAGACACACACTAGATAAAGAGAGGATCTGAAACATAAACACAAAAACTTGCAAGACAAATGACGTGGAACGAAAAATGTGTGAAAGGAATTATATATTTGATTATTATAAGGAATTAATAAGAAGTAATTTAAAGGAATTAAAAGGAGTTAAAAGAATTATAAAGGAATTATAAAGGAGATACAAAAAAATTATAAAGAACTATAAAGGAACTATAAGGCGCTAATAAAATAATTTTAAAGGACTTATAAAGGAATTATATGACAATAATAAATAATTTTAAAGGAATTAATAATGGAATTAAAAAAGGAATTATAACTCCTAAGTTGTACAGGAATTGTAAAGAAGTATTATTTTAAAAAAATTATAAAATTCAAAAGAAATCATAAATCGAACAAGAAAAATAATCGAAGCAGAAATTATTTTTTAATTTACAATTAAATATAAACATAAAAATTTTTAATTATAAAATTTTCATTAAATAATTTTAATAGTTAAAATAAAAAAAAAAGTTTATCGTTAATATTTTTAAAGTAAATTCTTAATTAACTCTTACTTCTCGGATCATCTGGAATAACATTCCAATGACTTATATATATCTGTATATATAATTATATGTATTTATCTATTATATATATATATATATATATATATATATATATATATATATATATATATATATTAATATATATAAATAAATATATATATATTATATTTATATAATATATATATATATATTACGTGGTGGGTCGGCCATTAGCCGGGACCATTAAACCGAATATGGCGTATTTTTACGCATTAAATCTGTGAATATCTCGTAATTTATAACACTGCTTCTCCCACATGGCATCCTCGGATACTGAACACGTTTTTCATGAGGATAGCGGATATCAATGATCACATACAACTGAGATAGAAGAGTTAAACATCTAAATATAAAAATCATCATTTTAAGTTCAAAAATTAAATAGAACAGAATTAATAAAAAAGTAAAATTAAATAAAATAAAGTAGCCAATATAAAATAAAAATAAGACATAAAAAAACAATATTGAAATAAAAATTAATAAAATAGAAGTGAAAATTAAAATAAATAAATAGTAAAAATAATTTTAAAAATAACTATAAAATTAAAAATACAAATTAAATGTAATTAATGTTTAACCTCTTCAATATTAGTGGTGGTTGGAGGGAAAAGGTTGATGGGGTACAAAAGAGTCGGGTTCAAGGTTCAGGTCTGCACCCTGGTGTATGACATATCGGTGTGTTTGATAAGGTTTCGTAGAATTGAAATTCACGTCGCACACCCTAGTATCTCTATTATTCTTTACCTTTTCCATATTTGTTGGTGGTTGTTGGGGGAAGGTGACAGGTACATAAGATATATTTGGTTTATGTCTCACATAAATAGGAAACCAAGATACTTGAAATTGAAGCTATAATTTACCTCTGATATTCTTGGTTCTTCTGTTTCACAGAATATTAATGCTTTATAATGTTCTGCATATTATATTTTTAGTATGTTTATATTTTCATGTACGTAGTATTTCTTCCTTGATGCACTTCTCGGAAATAGTGAACAGAGGTTCAGAGGTTTCGACGCTCCTCTTGAATCTACTCCGACATTACTCTAAAATAAAATAATTGTCAAAATCAATATTATGACAATAATGGTCATTGCCTTACTGTTCCTTCAATTACTTTTAAAAGTTCTATTACCTAATACAGCGGAATCAAAACTAACTACTACTACTACTACTACACCTACTCTACTACTTCTACTACTACCTACTACTACTACTACTAACTACTACACTACTACTCCTTCTGGCTCCTTAAATAATAAAATTAAAAAATTAATAAAGCAAAAATAGTAACAAAAAAAAAAAATAAATAAAAAAAAATAATAAAACAAAAAAAAATATGAAATAAAATAATAAAAATAAAATAAAAAAAAATAATAAAATAAAATAAAAAATAAACAACAAACAAAATAAGAAAATATAATATAAAAAAGAAAGAATGATAAAATAAATAAAATAAAATAATAAAATGAAAATAATAAAAAAATAAAAATATTAAAAATTAAATAAATTTATAATAAAAAAATTTAAAATTAAAAAACAAAAAATAAATTAAAATTAAAATTAAAAAAAAAATAAAAATAAAAATAAAAAGTAAACTAAAATAAAATAAAATAAAATAAATAAAAAAAAAATTAAAAAATAAAAAGGTGTTAATTTCCTTGCACTTAGTAACGCTTTATTATATAAGCTGAATTAATCAATCAGAAGTAAGACCCGAAAGAGTTTAGCGTCTTTTACCCAAACTTGTTTTAAAGAGATGTGTTGGGCTTTGATCCTCACTTCTGTCCTTTCAGGGCAGGTCCAATATTGGAGCCAGCAGCACCCCATTTTAAAACCCTACCTAAAAATGGGACATAAAATTTTTATTTTTCAGACAATTTTGATAGGAAAAAAGCAAGCTGAACTTTTCTGACTCTAAAACGTCAATTTTCTTGTTTTCTTGTGTCTGTGGTCGTTTTTTCAGAATTTTCAATTTATGTTTTTGACACTGTTCCTTTCAACTTCTACAATTTATTTTGGTAATGACTTCAAACTTGAAATATACTTAGATGGGTAAATTACCTATAAAAGTCACGAAGTAGCTTTTTGATTTTTTGAAATTTGTTCTCAGAAATGTCCAATTCAAAAATTACTTTTTATGGTTTTTTAAAATGAAATTGCGATAATTTTTTTCTGCTCTTGCGATTAGAATAAAAATTTCAGAGCATATGTAGTCGGGGGAGATACACATTTTTTATTTAGATAATAGCCAACGTGTATGCAGAACTTTTGGATTTGTTCTTGGAACAAATTTTTTCTCAAAAAAAAATTTGAAAAATTTGTAAACTTTTCCTTTGTGAATACAAAAATTATTTCAGTAAAAAAGATGTACCTCGCCAGATTTTACAAGCCCTGAAAATTGATGTTGATCGGGTAAGCAAAAAAAAAAATATATCAATATTTCACCATTTTCAAAAAAATTTTTTTTATGAAAAAATAATTTGATAATATTTTTTTTTACTTTTCCCAATCAAAATCAAATTTTCAGGCTGATATAATCGAGCAGATTCCATCTTATTTTACTTAGATAATTTTTGTATAGTCCAAAGAAAATTTTTTACAAAATTTCAAAAAAAATTTTGAAAATTTGTTCCAAGAGCAAATCCAAAAACTGTTGCATATCCAAAGAAATTATCTAAATAAAAAATGTGTTTTTCCCCAGACTCCATACTGTTCAGAAAATTTCATCCTGATCGCATGAGCAGAAAAAATTATCGCAAATGCAATTCATAAATTTATAACGAACTCAATTTGCAGGGCATGCGAAAAATTTGTGCAGAAAACTAGTGCCGAAAGACTTGTCTGTGGAGCTGAAAGCGAACAGGGTCAAAATTTGTCAATATTTATTTTTTAAAGTAAATCTTGACAAATTTTGACCCTGTTCACTTTCTGCTCCACAAACAGTCTTTCGGCACTAGTTTTTGCACAAAGTTTTTCGCATGTGCAAACTGGGTGTCGTTAAAATTTTATGAAATGCCATATTTTAATCAACGCAGTTTTCTTCTGCAATCACTCTGCACTGAACCGGCGGTCTCTCGACTCACAGCTTTAACAACTTGCACATTTCATTATTTGTTGACGATTGGTCTTCCACAACGAGGGTCGTGTCTTCAACATTTTCACGGCCCTCTTTGAAAGCTTTGTGCCACTTAAAACCATAGTTCCTCGATAGAGTGGTATCCCCATAAGCTTCGTTAAAGAAGCAAATGTCTCGTGACAAAAAGTACCGAGGATAGAAAACATGCCCATACACAAAACGATGTAATGCAAAACGTAACGAGTTGTTTAGAATACATGAAAAACTCGAAATGGAGCACAATTATTTGGATAAAGTTATAACAGGTGATGAATCATGGGATTTTGAGTTACGATCCTGAAACCAACGAACAAAGTGGCGGAATGCACAACAAAAAAAGTTCTCCCCTCGTCCGAGATAGCACATAATGACAAGTCCAAGGTGAAAACACTGATTTGTTGTTTTTTTTCGACAGCACCCGTAGTATTGTCGCACAAGAATTTCTATCTTCAGGACAGACAGTTAATCACATCTTTTACAAAAATGTCTTGAACGACTTCGAAAACGGGTTCAGCGAATCAGAACAGACATTGCAGACGATTGGGTGCTGCACACGATAACGCGCCATCTCACACTGCCCTCTCAATTATAGAATTTCTGACGAAGAAAAACATTCAACGTACAATCCCACCTCCTCTATACAGCCCAGATCTAGCTCGTGCGATTTCTACCTCTTCCCAAAATTGAAAATGAAGTTGAGGTCATCATTTTGGGAATAGGGAAAACATAAAAAATATTGTAACACGTGAACTAACACACTTCAGGAAAATGACTTCAGGTACTGCTATGAACAGTGGAAGAAACATTGGAACTGCTGTTGTAACCTCTCAAGGGTCATACTTCGAAGGAGATAATTGTAATTTCAAATAAAAAAATACATAATTAAATACGACATCAGTACACTTACTTTTGGAATATACATATATATATATATATATATATTATATAGTATCTAATATATAATATATATATTATATATATATATATATATATATATATTATATATAATATATATATATATATATATATATATATATATATATATATATTTTTGTTTTTTTACTTTTTACATATAAAAGATATTAACATCTTTTCCAATTAATTTGCATCTTTTAAAAAATTAGAAAAACTATTCATTGTC
>JABUQX010097908.1:12500-35000 GCA_015478945.1 Trachelipus rathkii | reverse complement strand
ATATATATATATATATATATATATATATATAAATATATATATATAATATATATATATATATATATATATATATATAATATATAATATATTGTATTATATAGAATATTAAAATATATATATTTAAAAACTATATTTTTAATTTGCGATGATTTTTTAATAATAATACGAATATTTCGTTCAGTTTAAGAACGTGATTAATTCTAAGAAGAATTTGATGTTGGCAAATATAGGAATAATTTTTAGTTTCCTATATTGCAAATTTACAATATTTAGAGGTATATTTCCTTCACGTTCGCCTGAATATTTAGGTACGCGGGATGTTACACTTATGATTATTTCAAGTTATTGGGAAAAATTTTTTTGTTTTTTCTCAGGCTAGAAATAAAGTGTTTCACCGTCTCAAGCTTTACAGAATAATTTAATTTTAGGAAAGAAATGAGTCTCACGCGAATATTTAACAACTTTATATAAGTAACTAGATAGACTCTTCCAATGTTTGAAACTAAGAATAGTTCTAAAAATCAGCACTCAATTCAAGTCAACTTCTCACTTGAGAAAAATGATTAACTCACGATTAATTGAATAAGAGAGAGCCCAAATAAATGCCTCAGAATAATTCTTAGTTGACGACGATCGTCAATTCTCTGAAAGGTTTCATTATTTCAAAACCGAACGTAACTAAATAAATAATAATTGTTAATTAATAAGCAAGCCGGCTTTATCAACCAAAATGGCGATACACGAGTAAATAAGGTTTACACCCGAAAAGCTATTTAAGCGAATGAACAACAACTGATCTGAATGGAAGCAACTGCACTTTTTGTTTTGTTGTGTTTTGTTTTTGAAAGCGGACCTCACTAACGAAGGAAATGCCGTCCCTCCAGGCAGACAAAATACTGCCCTTCACCTCCAGGTTTCCAGGAAGTAGGAATATTCTATAATATATTTTGGCAACCTCTGAAACAATTGCTAATATATTATATATATATATATAGTATAAGTAGATACTACTGTTATGACTTTATAATATATAAGTATATAGTATATATATATATAACTTTCTTACTGAATAGTGACATAATATAGTATATATATAGACAAATACTTTAAGATATAAATATATTTATATAAAGATTTTATAATTTATTATATATGATTGGATAATATATATATATATATATATATATATATATATATAACATAGATATATATATATATAATATATGGATAAGAACGACACGCAAGATAAAAGCAAGAGACTGACAGATTAAAGGTGAATATTTTTGATCTTTTGGCTTTCAGATTGGAGTAAGATAATGAAATTTTTTTTTTTCCCTGAATAAGTTTATTTATGTCATCTGGGTGAATATGCGGGATGACTTTCAAAACTAACGAGTTACAATTAGCATTTTGGCTTAAAAAATGAGCCAATTACCTCGTACCCTCTCTCTCTCGTGCTCTTTCACGTCTCCACTACTCTCTCTCTCTCTCTCTCTCTCTCTCTCTCTCTCTCTCTCTCCACACACCCCACACACACACACATACCATGTCCCTCAGTCTCGCAACTCTTTACGCCTTAAATCTCTCTCTATCCTTTTATCTCCCCTCATCCTCATTTCTCTCTGATGTTTCCTCACTCATCTCTATATCTAATTTTATCTCTCTCTTTTTCTTTTTATTTTTTCATTTTCTTGTTTTGCAAATATCTCTCTCTCTCTCTCTCTCTCTTCTCTCTCTCTCTCTCTCTCTCTCTCTCTCTCTCTCTCTCTCTCTCTCTCCTCTCTCTCTCTCTCTCTCTCTTCTTCTCTCTCTCTCTTACCTCTCTCTCTAAACCTTCTCCTTTTTCCTCTTTCACACACTCACACTTTCTTTTAGACTCTCTCATATTCTTTCTCCCTCTACCTCTCTTTAGTCTAAATTTATCTCTTTCCTTATCTACCCTCTCACTCTCGCGCGCCTTTCAAACCGCTCATTACGCCCTTGCTTCTTTCACTATCTAACTTAATATCTATGGCCTTTCTCATATTCTCTATCTCTGACGACTTTCTCTCACTCTCTCTCTCTCTCTCTCTCGTTCTCTCTCTCTTCGTCTCTCTTTCTGCTCTCTCTCTCATCTCACCATCTACTCTCCCTATGTCTCTACTCCTTTATTTACTCCTCTCTCTTACATACGCACAATTATCTCTCTCTCTCTCTCTCTCTCTCTCGTCTCTTTCTCCTCTCTCTCCTCTCTCGTCTCTCTTCGTCTCTCCTCTCTGCTCTCTCTCTGCGTCTCTCTCTCTCTCTCTCTCATACATGCTTATTTTTGTTCCCATCTATTAATTAGAAGCCCTTTAAGTGCTTGCTATTATGTTTGTTATATATATATATATATATATATATTATTTATATAATATATATTAATATAATATATATATATATATATATATTATAGTATATATAGGTATATAATATATATGAAATATGTATTATTTATTTTATATTTATTTATATTAATTATTTATTTATAGTATAATATATACTATCTAGTATATATATATACTATAGTATATATATATATATATATTATATATATATAATTATATTATATATTATATTATATATATATCATATATATATATACTATATATATATATATATTATATATATATATATATATATAGTAGTATATAATATATATAGTAATATAATATATATATATTATATATAACTATATATATAATGTATGCCCTTAATTATTCGAGATTCTTCTTTCTCAATTGGCCACAATGGAGGAATTTTAATAACGCACCAATTCGGTAAAGAGTTTTATTTATTGCATAATAAATAAACTGGTCCCAAAAAAAACCTGTATAAAACAATGAACAAAATTCAAATGAAATTAAATGTTTTTAAATATTTTACAGTAAATTTACAAGACTTACAGATGAAAAAACATTATGAATATTACCGCATGAATGGTAATATTCCCAAATATATCATATAAATATTGTCATGAATTACAGAAAAATCATTTAAAATAAATAAAAAAAAATTAGTCTACACATAAAATATTACAATTTCTTCTCTTAAAATAAAGATGCAACTCAATGGTAATATGATAAGAAAGTTTCAGTAGAGACATATTTCAAACATAGTTAACAAATATATTTTTATTAGTATGGTCCAAATCTTTCTTTTTAAAACAATAAAAATATTACAAAGTAAAGGCTGTAAAAATTTTTTTACAAGCATAATTTAAGTTTATTATTATTATTATTATTATCATCAATTATCTATTATTATAATTTATTACTATTATTATTTTTAATTAAGTTATCTATAATTTTATTATTAAAATTTTAAAACATATATGCTACCTTAATTTTATTATTACCTTTAACCAAACGATGGAAAAATCCTATGTGAGAAAAATCTTTTTTTCTTTTTGGTGTATCTCAACTGGATAATTTAAAATCTTATTTTTTTTTACTTTTTTTTCTTTTTAAATTAAAAAGAAAAAAAAAGAAAGAAAAAAAAAAAAAATAACTTTGCATATTATATACCCTAAGAAATCATTTTTAGAATTAATATTCAAAAAATGCACATTATGATAATATGTTTTTTTAATTTTTAAGGAAAATTAATATTTTCGCGCTCTGACTATTGACACTAATTTAAGGGAGCTATTTCATTAGCTGGTTACTTTAGCAGGTCTCGGGCCCAAACAAACGATTTTTCACAATCCCAATCCTTCCTTAAAATGTATGTTTTCCCAAAACCCTCTCTCTAATCCCCTCCCCCACGACCCTCTAACCCAAAAATTTTCTTAAATCATTCCTTATTGCCCATTCGAATCAATTCTTTTCCTGAAGTGACGTCAAAAATAGATTTCTTGAAATAAATCTAGATTTAATCTAGATTGATTCCTAGATTTAGGAATAGATTTGCAGACTTATTTCGACATCCTGTTTACAATTTTATGAAAAGAAATGTCGAGTCAAACAATAAAAAAGGTATTAAATGAAAAGTTATTTAAACAAAAATGTTGAAAGGTAGAAATGTAAACGAAACTTAAGAAATGGATTATGAAGCAAAATTTGTTTTTGAATTGTACGTTTTAAGTATCAACAAACTGAGTTTTTTGTTTCAAATATTGTGAAATAATTTTACAATAAGGATTTTACAATAAGGACTCTGCCTCAGAAAATTAAAATTCATAAAGATTTAATTCTAATAGTATTATAAACATACAATTCAAAATAAATGCAGAAAGGGTATTAGTTATGTAGAAAGGATATTAGTCCAAGTTAGCAATATTAGAATATAATTCCACTTCTTGAGAAGTAGATTGCCTATATGGAATAGGTGGTGGCATAGGAGGTTTGGGTATTAATGATTGTCTAAATTTTATGGGAGGTCGTACCAAGGGTCCAATTTCAATTTGATTCTGTGGGGAATTTTGAACTGGGGTTACCTCTAATGAAATTGTTGAAATGGGTATATTTTGCAATGGAATATCTTGGGGTTCTTGATTTAATTCTTTCAAACATTTTCTACACAATGCTTTTCTATAAGACCAAGTCAAATAAATAATCACTATGATGAAAATGAATAAAATAATACTAGATGTTCCTCCACCGATGTATGGGATTAATTTGACTTGAGAAAGATAAGGAGTTAATGGGTGGATGGTATTATTAATGTTGTCTAGTCTTTTATTCCACTGAACTTCCTTCATTATTTGAAATTTTGGAAACAATGCTGAAGAGATGTTGGGTAAAGCAACATGAGTTAAAAAATTAAACAAAACTTTATCAGATTGTGCAATTAATGAAGTTAATGAAATATTTTTCTCTAAATGAATGGGATTTTTAAATTGATAATTAACAGAGGTAAAAGTACAACCGTGAGGAATATTAAAAATAAAATTATTTATATGCTGTACGGAATGGGGTCTTTCGCAGGATATAGAAGCTCTAATTTTTTCTGCAAAAGATATAATAGTGAAATGTCCTAGTGTTACTGTGAAGGGTTCTTTTGATTTAAAGATAGCTATAGGACATGACGAGAAATTAGTAGTATAGTTAAGCAAAAGCGATAGCAAGCATGTTTTGTCATCAATGGATGGCTAAAAGGCTGTGATTGAGGCAAACTGTGTTTTCCCTAGGGTACCGGACAATAAATCGTGAACCGAATCGCAAATAAGTATATTTTCCTTGACCATAATAAACGAAAAGGTAATTAATTGGTTATTATACATTATTCGAACGGACGTTTCATTGAATGGAATGAATGTTGGGAATGAAATTAACTGGTATGGAAATAAATTCTTCTTCCTTGAAGATGAATGGAATTAATGTAATTATTCAAAGGATTAGCTGGTTGATTTTAATAAGTCCATGCGATATGTCAAAAAATGAATGATATGTTGCGCGTTCTAATGCGTATGATAGGATGTTTAATTTTGTAGTTGTGTCATTTCTAGTATAATCGGTAACAAAAAAATGCGGTGAATAAAGTGATCATTAGTTTATCTTCTGTTTTAGCTAATTGCTAATGAAGTGATAACTAATTGATGTAACATTGTAATACTATTAAATGGAATGTTCAACTAATGTAAGCAAATGATTTGATACTACCTAGCTGATTGAGTATGTGGTGGGTTGCTAGTGATTTGTGTTGAAATGCAATTAATTTTTGTAGGTTAATTTGAAATTCTGATAATGTTTGGGTATTTGACTTTAATTGTTCTTTAAGTTCATTAACTAATAAATTTGAAGTACTCGCAAAGTTTCCTAATATATTTATCTTTTTTCTTAAAAATTTAATTTGTTTATCAGTCGCGGTACCAAATAAAATATTAAGTATATCTCCTCCCAATTCGAAAGCAGCTCTTTTGAATCTTGTTTGTGAGTGAACCCATGGCAAGCTTTTAATTTCAGCTAATTTAAGGGATATTACTTTAGTTCTAATTTTAATGAGTTGAAATTCCCATTTATGTGCTCGCTGATTTATAGAAATATTCATAAAATTATCATTAAACGCAGGTAAAAATCTATCTTTTAAAGTATCTACCATTTTGATGGTTCTATAAATAGTGGTTTTAATTTCTGATGGGCATTCTAAAGATACAATCAAGTCAAGATATCCTTCTATGAAACTTACTTCACCGGAGTGATACAAAATGATACCTGCAGTACATCGGTGTTTCTTCATTATGTTAGTGGAGGATGATAAGACTGCAGGTTAAAATACGTAACGCAAAACTGGATGTAACATTCCTCATTTCACCTGAAATTTTGATTATTACTTGATTTAATAATAGGTCGCCTTTTAATTAAAGTACAATAAATATTATTAAATGTATTATATTCTTTTAAGTTACCTATGATTATACTAGAATTATATTAATTTAAAATTTTAAATTTGAATCAGTTGATGTGTTTCTGATAATAAATTTATAAATGAAATCAAATTTATTGATGTCGGTTAATTGAACTAAAAGATAATAAATCTTTAACATTTGATTATAATTAAATGAAAATTAAATTAATAAGCTTTAAGTAAACTTAAAATGGTAGCATTCTGCATTATCATGAAAATTAAAATTAAAAATTAAAAGATTATATAACATGAAGCTAATTAATATTAATAAAAGCTGATTATAGCATAAGGCTAATTCTGAATTAAAATCAAAATTAAAAAAAAATAAAAGCAAGCTGATTATATAGCTAAGTTTCAAATATTTTTTAAGATAAATTAAATAAATGCAAAGTTCATTTTAGATAGCTAGGCTTATTACTTACCTTAATTAATTAAAACTTCCTATGTTTTAAATAACCATCGATTATATTTTGTTATTAGTCTAATATTAAAACGAAAATTTTCTATTTTATTTTGTTTTTCTTTTTAAATAAAAACTAATAAAAAAAAAAAAAAAATAAAAAGTATATAAAGTATATAAAACTTTTTTTTTTTAAATTTTTCAATTTTTTTTTTTTTTTTTTATGGATTTTTTTTTTTTTATAGTTTCAAAAGAAAAGAATGACCCCTGGGGCAAAAAAAATTATATGAATTCGTAACGGACATAATAAAAATAAAAATATGGAAACTTATACTTAAAAGATTAAAAATAGAAAAGGGTAAAATGTGTATTTTGTGTATTGTAAATAAAAAATATAAAAACTTAAACCTAGAGGTTATAAACACAAATAAAATAAGAATAAAATCATTTATTTAAAAAAAAATTTTATACAAACTAAGAGATTTAACTCTTAGGAGGCAAAATAGTAAAAGTCTAGGTTCCTCTTCGAGTCACCTCGATGGCAAAAAAACGGAGGTCGCTGATAAGTTCTGTTTCTTGAAGACTTCTGTGTTGCTTCTTCCCGTTCTGTGGTGCGTAGGAGATGAAGAGATTCATGTTCTCTTTCTCTTGTTTGACTTTTGACTCTGTTCCACATCCTCGACCTCTGAATTGCTGCGTGAGGTCCTATACGACGGATTCTTTTCCTATCATCTCTGTGCTGCCTCAGATGTTGATATCCATAAAATCTTCTGAGGTGACCTCAGCCATCTTGGAAGCTGCTTCAGCAGAACTTGGCACATATTCCCCTACAGTTCCATCTGCAAGTGGTGTTACCAAAGCATCTTCTTTTACTTCTGCAATGACAGGCTGTTCCTCGTGTTCAGAACTGTCCGAAATATATGAATCCTCTTGTCTGATTGGTGATAGAGACGGTCTATATCCTCTTACTTGAGTTCTTGTTTGTGGAGTAGAATTCATCAATCTACTTCCTTGAGGAGTATCAGGTATTCTTTGGTTACAAGAAGTTTGTGTTTCTTCTACAGGATTCGTGATTGTTCTGGTGTGAATCCTCTGGTATAACATTTTGTTCATCATAAAAATTAGGGGGAATCCACGAAGAAGTGGTTGGAGATTCTTGATCATCTACCTGTCGATCTACTTCTTCAGGTTCCATACTTGTTCTTTCTGTTGTATCTTTTGGGGAATCCAATGTTTCTTGAATTGCATCTGGATTCCAAATCTCATCATTATCAAATGAAAAATGAGATTCTGTAATCTTTTCTACTGGAATTATCTTTACATTATCCCGGTGAACCGGAAATAATTTCGTTGAATTTAAACACGAAAGCATAAGCTTATTTGGCTCCTTTATTTGATTTACAATAAAAGGACCTTCAAATCTTTTGTTTAATTTAGAACTTTGTTCTGGTTTCTTTACAGCATTTACAAAAACATAATCGCCCACTTTCAATTCTCTTTGTGTGGCATGTTTGTGTTGCTGTTCCATAGCTTTAATTGTTTCCTTTTCTAGATTTTCTCTAGCTAAGTCTCTTATTGCTTCCATTCTTTCCACTACAACATCTACCTCATCTGATATGAATTTTCTATTTTCCGATTTATTTGTAAATGGCGAAACATAATCAGGCATCTCGTAGGGAAGTCTCTTTATATATCCATGCAGGACAAAATGTGGAGATGATCCAATTGATCTATTATATGATGTATTGATGGCTATTTGAGCAAAAGATAGGTATTTTGACCAATCTCTATGATTATCCTTTACGAAATGACGGAGGAAATTTTCAATATCTGCATTCAATCTTTCAACTACACCATTTTGACTTGGTTTGTAGGGCAGAATATTAACCTTTTTTATCCTCCAAGCTTTACATAGCTCTTTGAAGGCAGCTGAAGTAAATTCTGGGGCATTGTCCGAGGCTAAAATTTCTGGGCTCGAATGCCGACATATTACTCTTTCTTGTAAAGCTTGAGCAAATTCTTGGCTCGTTCTTGTCTTACATGCGACTAATTCACAGTATCGAGTCAAAACATCTCTGAAGACGAGAATGTGTTTGGCTCCGGAAATTGAACATGTGGGAAGTTTTCCTATGCTATCCACGTGTACTCTAGAAAACGGAGTATAAGGAAGAGGCCATCTGTTGATTTCTGCTTTTGGAGGTCTAGGACCTTTAACCTTAGCACATGACACGCACTGAGAACAGTACTCCTTTACTAACTTACTTAGATGAGGAAAAACGTATCTTTCTCTAACCCGTTTTTCAGTCCTCTGCTGTCCTCCATGCCCACTTCCAAGTGAAGAATGGCACTGATCTATGACTGAGTAGATCATGCTATCTGGTACTTGTATTACATAAGGTTCTTTTCGGGTTGCATAGTACAACACTTTCTTATGGAAAATATGTGGATAAGTTTTAGGGTTTTCCTTAGCCCACTTAACTAATTCTTTTAATCTAGGGCAATTCTCTTGTTCCCTATTGAAAGTTTCTTTCGTTAAAATAAAATCTTTTCTTGGTAAGATTGGTTTCTTTTCTCCTTTGAAAAAATAAACGTTTGGAGCTTTTGCTGGGTGCCTACTCAAATAATCAGGCGGTATGTTAGTTTTTCCCGTCTTATACTTTATAGTTGGCGAAAAACTGTTTACAAACAAATTCCAACGGGCTAAGCGTCCCGTTTGTTGTTTGTTGCGAAATATAAACAAAGAGGTTGGTTGTCAGTTAATATAGTGAAGGTAACCGAACACGTATTCTTAAACTTCTGTAGGTGAGAAGACAACACTTAAAACATTTCCTTTTCAATAATACATAGTGAGTTCACTGGCCTCTTAACACTCTTGACAAAAAAGACAACGTTTTTCGTTGCCGTCATCTGACTCTGGTTAAAGAAACTCCTCCTATTCCGTAGCACAGGCGTCCTGTGCCTATAAAATGGCCCTGGAATATCTGGAAAGTTAACTTGGTTTGAACCACAATTTCTCCTTTAAGTTCAAATGCTTTTTGGGTTCTTCCTTCATTCAAACATAACATTTTTTTTATTAAGTTATATAAGTGGTTTCGCAATTAGTGCAAAGTCATAATTAAAAAGCGAAAATACGAGAAAAAATCCTAATTTATATTGTGTTTCCTTAACACTTGCTGGAGGGACGAAACTCTTCATTGATTCTATCTTCGCTGGATCTGGTGAAATTCCGTCTCTTCCTATTTTAAATCCTAAGTACAAAACGGAAGTTTGGTAGAAAATGACATTTTTAGTCAATTTACACTCTTAATTTATTTCTCTAAACGCAGTAAAACCTTTCTTAAGTTTCAAAAATGTTCTTGCTTATTTTTTACCATGCATTAAGACATCATCTAAATACACTTGGGCATTAGGTCCTAATAAATGTCAACGCGGACTGCATTGTCCTAGCATAGGTACTTGGGGCATTGCGGTGCCCAAATAATAATCTGGTTGGGCAGAATAATCCTTTCCTTGTACGGAAAGCCATTAATTTCTGTGTTTCCTCCTCGACTTCGAGGGAATGATAAGCATCGATCAAGTCACAACTAGTAAAAATCGTACTACCTCCTAGGGACGAGAATATTTCGTCTATTGAGGGCAATGGGTACACGTCCGGTACGCTGAAAGAGTTTAAGTACCGGTAATCTATACAGACTCTTGGTTTGTTAGAGTTCTTTTTGGCCACTACCAGTAACGGTGAACTATGTGGTGAATAGCAAGCTTTAATATATCCTTTTTTCAAAGCTGCATCTGTAAAATTATCGATGTCTTCCAAGTAGCGATGTGGGAGACGATACTGTTTTCTAAAAATAACTTTTGGAGCGTCTGGAGTAAGTTCTATTTCAAACTTCTGTATGGGACACACTGGAACTGCATCATCATCTAGAGCAATAAGTCCTTGTATTCCAGTTAAACAAATCAAGAAGTTCTTCTAAATGCTCAGGTTTCTGTAAAATAGAAACATCTGCTTCTTCTTTACTTAAATTATCTGTAATAATTTCTCTGTATGCATTCTTCAACTGTTTATCTGATAAATTTTCTGAGCAGGTTACTATACAAGTAGATCCTATCTGCTTATTCTCTGTAGCAATAGCAGTTTTATTAAAATCTTTTTCAATAATTTCTAAAATAGGATGACACTTCCCTATATATTTATTTCTTCTTAAATAAAAAGGCTTGTCACTTAGATTAATATAACTCAAAATAATTTCATTGTTTCTAACTGGGCATACAGAGTTTGCAAAATATAATGGCCCCTAAGGAAAAAGCAGGTGTTATTAAACACTTCTTTTCCAGTTTCAATCTTCTTTACTCTAGTCTGATTCAGAAATAACCATTAAGAGTTTTGAGCAGGGTGCCATGGTTTCTGCTAGTTAATAGCAATTGAACTTCATTTCTTCATCTGCTTGAAAGCCTTCTTTTACCGGTAGGAAGTTGGGAATTCTTCTTTGTTCTCTTGATGAACAATATTATTCTTATTTATTTCTACCTTTGTAGGCTTTTCCAATGAGCCTTTGTTAATTATTGTCTTTGTAGGCTTCTCCAATGAGCCTTGAGTAATAACTCTCTTTGTAGGCTTTTCAATAGAGCCTCTCTTAATTACTGGTTTACAATTATCACTGTAATTGTTTAATTTAAATTTGTCATTTATATTAGAATTATTATTTATATCTTTCTTAGTTATCTTTTCCTCTTGATTCATAAGAAAATAACTTCCTAACCTGGCAAAGATTTTAACTTTAATTTCGTTATCCTCTTCTTTAAGATTTAAATGTGATGAAGAAAGGTCTATGGTTATAGGTAAAGTAGCTAAAAGACTAGTACCTAATAATATTCCATTCCAAGCTCCAGTGCTTTCAGTCTTACACACTAAAAAGGTAACTGGGTAATACTGTTGGTGTAGCCTTAAAAGTAGATCAACTTCTCCTATAGGATGGATCATCTGAGTTCCAATCCCTTGAACTATAATACTAGCTTCTTTAAGAGACAGTTTGAATCTTCCTTCTCTTTCTATTTCCTTTAATCTATCCAACGATATCAAACAGGTTGTGCTCCCCAAATCTAGTAGGCTATGAACTTCAACCTCGTTCTGACCTTTTGCTGGAGTCAAAAATATTGATAAAAAATAATGACATCCCAATTTTGGAGGTCTAATTCCTACACCAAAAAAACTAGAGGTTACTATAACACCTCTCTTCTTTAAGCTTGAAGTATTTTCTTTAATTACTGTTCTATTTACCATTTCTTCATTTAAATCTTTGCCAGACCTAACTCAAAAATTTGGTTCTCTTGTAGAAAGATCGGGTTGAAAAAACTGTTCGTTCTCTTCTTCTTCATCTTCAGCTTCAGATATTTCTTCATGTTCTGGATCTGCTTGATGATTAGAGATCAGGTGAACTCTGGTTGTTTTCTTAGGACTCTTACCTTGATAGCTACGCTCATTCTTTGAGTAAGAGTTTGGCTTTCTAGTATTTGAATCATTTTTAATCTCGACTCTTCGAGCTTTGACCCCATTATCAAAATCAGTGGGGTTATTATATGGTATTACCATATTATTTTCATTTTCATTAGGAATCCATACAGGGGCATTCTTGCAATTAGACGTCGAACCCCGGGTATGGAATCTCTTACATACTCTGCAGTATGTGGTATTCCAACCACAGTTTCTAGAATGATGACCTAAAGATTCACATTTTAGGCAATAGTCCATGGACTTTATCTCTTTGCTGGAGAGTTTCTTAACTACTCCCTTATTAGGTCTTATATTTGGAGAAGGGCTTGTCCTTTTTCCTGAAAATTTAGAAGTATTCTTTTGTGAATCTTTAGGTCATCATTCTAGAAACTGTGGTTGGAATACCACATACTGCAGAGTATGTAAGAAGTTCCATGCCCGGGGTTCGACGTCTAATTGCAAGAATGCCCCTGTATGGATCCCTAATGAAAATGAAAATAATATGGTAATACCATATAATAACCCCACTGATTTTGATAATGGGGTCAAAGCTCGAAGAGTCGAGATTAAAAATGATTCAAATACTAGAAAGCCAAACTCTTACTCAAAGAATGAGCGTAGCTATCAAGGTAAGAGTCCTAAGAAAACAACCAGAGTTCACCTGATCTCTAATCATCAAGCAGATCCAGAACATGAAGAAATATCTGAAGCTGAAGATGAAGAAGAAGAGAACGAACAGTTTTTTCAACCCGATCTTTCTACAAGAGAACCAAATTTTTGAGTTAGGTCTGGCAAAGATTTAAATGAAGAAATGGTAAATAGAACAGTAATTAAAGAAAATACTTCAAGCTTAAAGAAGAGAGGTGTTATAGTAACCTCTAGTTTTTTTGGTGTAGGAATTAGACCTCCAAAATTGGGATGTCATTATTTTTTATCAATATTTTTGACTCCAGCAAAAGGTCAGAACGAGGTTGAAGTTCATAGCCTACTAGATTTGGGGAGCACAACCTGTTTGATATCGTTGGATAGATTAAAGGAAATAGAAAAGAGAAGAAGATTCAAACTGTTCTCTTAAAGAAGCTAGTAATTATAGTTCAAGGGATGGAACTCAGATGAATCATCCTATAGGAGAAGTGAGCTACTTTTAAGGCTACACCAACAGTATTACCCAGTTACCTTTTTAGTGTGTAAGACTGGAAGCACTGGAGCTTGGAATGGAATTTTATTAGGTACAAGTATTTTAGCTAATCTACCTATAACTATAGACCTTTCTTCATCGCAATTAAATCTTAAAGAAGAGGATAACGAAATTAAAGTTAAAATCTTTGCCAAGTTAGGAAGTTATTTTCTCATGAATCAAGAGGAAAAGATAACTAAGAAAGATATAATTAATAAGGCTCCAATAGGAATAATAAATTAAACAATTACAGTGATAATTGTAAACCAGTAATTCTCAAGGCTCTATTGAAAAGCCTACAAAGAGAGTTATTACTCAAGGCTCATTGGAGAAGTCTACAAAGACAATAATTAACAAAGGCTCATTGGAAAAGCCTACAAAGGTAGAAATAAATAAGAATAATATTGTTCATCAAGAGAACAAAGAAAATTCACAACTTCCTCCGGTAAAAGAAGGACCTTTCATAGCAGATGAAGAAATCGAAGTTCAATTGCTATTAATAGAAGAAACCATGGCACCTGCTCAATCTTATGGTTATTTGAAAGTCAGACCTGAGAGTAAAGAAGATTTGAAACTGGAAAAGAAGTGTTTAATAACACCTGCTTTTTCCTTAGGGCCATTATATTTTGCAAACTCTGTATGCCCAGTTAGAAACAATGAAATTAATTTTGAGTTATTTAATCTAAGTGAACATAGCCAGTTTTATTAAGAAGAAATAAATAAATATAGGAGAAAGTGATAACATCCCTATTTTAGAAAATTATGAAAAAGATTTTAATAAAACTGCTATTGCTACAGAGAAATAAGCAGATAGGATCTACTTGTATAGTAACCTGCCTCAGAAAATTTATCAAGAGTAAACATTGAAGAATGCATACCAGAGAAATTATACAGATATTTAAGAAAGAAGGAAGGCAGAAGTTCTATTTTACAGTAAACCTGAGCATTTAGAAGAACTTCTTGATTTGTTAATGGAATACAAGGACGTTATTGCTCTAGATGATGATGCAGTTCCTGTGTGTCCCATACAGAAGTTTGAAATAGAACTTACTCCAGACGCTCCAAAAGTTATTTTTAGACAGTATCGTCTCCCACATCGCTACTTGGAAGACATCGATAATTTTACAGATGCAGCTTTGAAAAAAGGATATATTAAAGCTTGCTATTCACCACATAGTTCACCGTTACTGGTAGTGGCCAAAAAGAACTCTAACAAACCAAGAGTCTGTATAGATTACCGGTACTTAAACTCTTTCAGCGTACCGGACGTGTACCCATTGCCCTCAATAGACGAAATATTCTCGTCCCTAGGAGGTAGTACGATTTTTACTAGTTGTGACTTGATAGACGCTTATCATTCCCTCGAAGTCGAGGAGGAAACACAGAAATTAATGGCTTTCCGTACAAGGAAAGGATTATTCTGCCCAACCAGATTATTATTTGGGCACCGCAATGCCCCAAGTACCTATGCTAGGACAATGCAAGTCGCGTTGAACCATTTATTAGGACCTATTGCCCAAGTGTATTTAGATGATGTCTTAATCATGGGTAAAAATAAGGCAGAACATTTTGAAAACTTAAAGAAAGTTTTTACTGCGTTTAGAGAAAATAAATTAAGAGTTAAATTGACTAAATGTCATTTTCTACAAACTTCGGTTTTGTACTTAGGATTTAAAATAGGAAGAGACGGAATTTCACCAGATCCAGCGAAGATAGAATCAATGAAGAGTTTCGTCCCTCCAGCAAGTGTTAAGGAAACACAATCTTTATTAGGATTTTTCTCGTATTTTCGCTTTTTAATTAGTGACTTTGCACTAATTGCGAAACCATTATATAACTTAATAAAAAAGAATGTTAAGTTTGAATGGAAGGAAGAACACCAAAAAGCATTTGAGCTCTTAAAAGAGAAATTGGTGGTTCAACCTCAGTTAACTTTTCCAGATTATTCCAAGCCATTTTTTATAGGCACAGACGCCTGTGACTACGGAATAGGAGGAGTTCTTTACCAGATGTCAGATGACGGCAAGGAAAAACCGTTGTCTTTTGTGTCAAGAGTGTTAAGAGGCAGTGAACTCAACTATGATATTATTGAAAAGGAATGTTTAGCTGTTGTCTTCTCACTACAGAAGTTTAAGAATACAGTGTTTGGTTACCCCATCACTATATTAACTGACAACCAACCTCTTTGTTTTATATTTCGCAACAAACAACAAACGGGACGCTTAGCCCGTTGGAATTTGTTTGTAAACAGTTTTTCGCCAACTATAAAGTATAAGACGGGAAAAACTAACATACCGCCTGATTATTTGAGTAGGCACCCAGCAAAAGCTCCAAACGTTTATTTTTTCAAAGGAGAAAAGAAACCAATCTTACCAAGAAAAGATTTTATTTTAACGAAAGAAACTTTCAATAGGGAACAAGAGAATTGCCCTAGATTAAAAGAATTAGTTAAGTGGGCTAAGGAAAACCCTAAAACTTATCCACATATTTTCCATAAGAAAGTGTTGTATTATGCAACCCGAAAAGAACCTTATGTAATACAAGTACCAGATAGCATGATCTACTCAGTCATAGATCAGTGCCATTCTTCACTTGGAAGTGGGCATGGAGGACAACAGAGGACTGAAAAACGAGTTAGAGAAAGATACGTTTTTCCTCATCTAAGTAAGTTAGTAAAGGAGTACTGTTCTCAGTGCGTGTCATGTGCTAAGGTTAAAGGTCCTAGACCTCCAAAAGCAGAAATCAACAGATGGCCTCTTCCTTATACTCCGTTTTCTAGAGTACACGTGGATAGCATAGGAAAACTTCCCACATGTTCAATTTCCGGAGCCAAACACATTCTCGTCTTCAGAGATGTTTTGACTCGATACTGTGAATTAGTCGCATGTAAGACAAGAACGAGCCAAGAATTTGCTCAAGCTTTACAAGAAAGAGTAATATGTCGGCATTCGAGCCCAGAAATTTTAGCCTCGGACAATGCCCCAGAATTTACTTCAGCTGCCTTCAAAGAGCTATGTAAAGCTTGGAGGATAAAAAAAGTTAATATTCTGCCCTACAAACCAAGTCAAAATGGTGTAGTAGAAAGATTGAATGCAGATATTGAAAATTTCCTCCGTCATTTCGTAAAGGATAATCATAGAGATTGGTCAAAATACCTATCTTTTGCTCAAATAGCTATCAACACATCGTATAATCGATCAATTGGATCATCTCCACATTTTGTCCTGCATGGATATATAAAGAGACTTCCCTACGAGATGCCTGACTATGTCTCTTCTCCATTTACAAATAAATCGGAAAATAGAAAATTCATATCAGATGAGGTAGATGTCGTAGTGGAAAGAATGGAAGCAATAAGAGACTTAGCTAGAGAAAATCTAGAAAAGGAAACAATTAAAGCTATGGAACAGCAACACAAACATGCCACACAAAGAGAATTGAAAGTGGGCGATTATGTTTTTGTAAATGCTGTAAAGAAACCAGAACAAAGTTCTAAATTAAACAAAAGATTTGAAGGTCCTTTTATTGTAAATCAAATAAAGGAGCCAAATAAGCTTATGCTTTCGTGTTTAAATTCAACGAAATTATTTCCGGTTCACCGGGATAATGTAAAGATAATTCCAGTAGAAAAGATTACAGAATCTCATTTTTCATTTGATAATGATGAGATTTGGAATCCAGATGCAATTCAAGAAACATTGGATTCCCCAAAAGATACAACAGAAAGAACAAGTATGGAACCTGAAGAAGTAGATCGACAGGTAGATGATCAAGAATCTCCAACCACTTCTTCGTGGATTCCCCCTAATTTTTATGATGAACAAAATGTTATACCAGAGGATTCAACAACACCGAACAACAGGAATCTGTAGAAGAAACACAAAATTCTTGTAACCAAAGAATTACCTGTACTCCGTCAAGAAGTAATTGATTAATTCTACTCCACAAACAAGAACTCAAGTAAGAGGATATAGACCGTCTCTATCACCAATCAGACAAGAGGATTCATATATTTCGGACAGTTCTGAACACGAGGAACAGCCTGTCACTGAAGAAGTAAAAGAAGATGCTTTGGTAACACCACTTGCAGATGGAACTGTAGGGGAATATGTGCCAAGTTCTGCTGAAGCACTTCCCAAAGATGATGAGGTAACACCTCCAGAAGATTTTATGGATTTATCAACATCTGAAGGCACAAGAGATGATAGGAAAGAAGATCCGTCGTATAGACCTCACCAGCAATTCAGAGGTCCGAGGGATGTGGAACCAAGAGTTACAAGAAGTCAAACAAGAGAAAGAGAACATGAATCTCTTCAATCTCTACCACCAAGAACGGAAGAAGCAACACAAGAGTCTTCTGAAACAGAATTACAGAGACCTCCAGTTGTTTTGCCATTAGAGATGACTAGAAGAGGAAATAGACTTTACTATTTGCCTCCTAAGAGTTAAAATCTCTTAGTTTGTATAAAATTTTTTTTTTAAATAAATATTTTATTTTATTTTATTTGTGTTTATAACCTCTAGGTTTAAGTTTTTATATTTTTTATTACAATACACAAAATACACATTTTACCCTTTTCTATTTTTAATCTTTTAAGTATAAGTTTCCATATTTTATATTTTTATTATGTCCGTTACGAATTCGGATAATTTTTTTTGCCCCAGGGGTCATTCTTTTCTTTTGAAACTATAAAAAAAAAAAAATCCAAAAAAAAAAAAAAAAAAAATTGAAAAATTTTACTTTAAGAAACGTTTATATACCTTTATATACTTTTATTTTTTATGTTTTATTAATATTTTTTTATTTTAAAAAGAAAAACAAAATAAAAATCGAAAAATTTCGTTTTAATATTAGAATAATAAAAATATAATCAGATGGTTTATTTAATATTAAGAATCTTTTAATTAATTTTGATTAAGTATTAGCCTTAAGCTATATAATTAGCTTGCTTTTATTTTTAATTTTTATCTTAATATTAATTAGCCTTAAGCTATATAACCAGCTGCTTTTATTTTTTTTAATTTTGATGTAATTTAGCATCGTAAGTTATTAGGGATAAAAATCTCTAATTTTTAAAGGACAAATTCATTAGTTTTAAAAGTTCTGTCATGATAATCAGATGCTACAATTTAAGTTTACTTAAGCTTCATTATTTTTTTCATTTTAATATAATCAGAGATGTGAAGATAATTATCTTTAGTTTTATATCGAGATTGAATTCGTTTCATTTCATTTATACAATTTACTTGTTATAAACCTATCAAACTTGATTCAATTTTAAAATTTTAAAATTAAATAATTCTAGTATAATCATAGGTAACTTTTAAAAAGAATTTAATACATTTAATTAATTATTTTAATTTTACTTTAATAAAAAAGGCGACCTCATTTATTAAATCGAAGTAATAATCATTTCAGACTAAAATGAAAATGTTACATCCAGCATTTGCGTTACTTCTTTTACCTGCAGTCTTATCCATCTCCACTAACATTAATGAAGAAACACGAGTACTGCCAGGTATCATTTTGTATCACTCCGGTGAAGTAAGTTTCATAGAAGGATATCTTGACTTGATTGTATCTTTAGAATGCCCATCAGAAATTAAAACCACTATTTATAGAACCACCAAAATGGTAGATACTTTAAAAGATAAATTTTTGCCTGCGTTTAATGATAATTTTATGAATATTTCTATAAATCAGCGAGCACATAAATGGGAATTTCAACTCATTAAAATTAGAACTAAAGTAATATCCCTTAAATTAGCTGAAATTAAAAGCTTGCCATGGGTTCACTCACAAACAAGATTCAAAAGAGCTGCTTTCGAATTGGGAGGAGATATACTTAATATTTTATTTGGTACCGCGACTGATAAACAAATTAAATTTTTAAGAAAAAAGATAAATATATTAGGAAACTTTGCGAGTACTTCAAATTTATTAGTTAATGAACTTAAAGAACAATTAAAGTCAAATACCCAAACATTATCAGAATTTCAAATTAACCTACAAAAATTAATTGCATTTCAACACAAATCACTAGCAACCAACCACATACTCAATCAGCTAGGTAGTATCAAATCATTGCTTACATTAGTTGAACATTCAGTCAATAGTATTACAATGTTACATCAATTAGTTATCACTTCATTACAATTAGCTAAAACAAAGATAACTAATGATCAACTTTATTCACCCATCTTTTTGTTACCATATATACTAGAAATGACACAAACTACAAAATTACATCCTATCATACCATTAGAAGCGACAACATATCATTCATTTTTGACATACTCATGGACTATAAAATCAACCACTAATCCATTTGAATTAATTACATTAATTCCATTCATTTCAAATGAGAAATTTATTTCATACAAGTTAATTCCATTCCCAACATTCATTCCATTCAATGAAACGTCCGTTCGAATAATGTATAATACACCAAATAATTACCTTTTCGTTAATTATGGTCAAAGGAAATATACTTATTTGCGAAATTCGGTTCACGATTATTGTCGTAACCTAGGGAAAACAGCAGTTTGCCCTCAATCACAGCCTTTTACATCCATTGATGACAAAACATGCTTGCTATCGCTTTTGCTTAACTATACTACTAATTTCTCGTCATGTCCTATAACTATTTTTAAATCCAAAAGAACCCTTCACAGTAACACTAGGACATTTCACTATTATATCTTTTGCAGAAAAAATTAGAGCTTCTATATCCTGCGAAAGACCCCATTCCGTACAGCATATAAATAATTTTATTTTTAATATTCCTCACGGTTGTACTTTTACCTCTGTTAATTATCAATTTAAAAACCCCATTCATTTAGAGAAAAATATTTCATTAACTTCATTAATTGCCCAATCTGATAAAGCATTGTAAAATTGTTGTGACTGGCTTCGATTTGTACGAGGAACATTTTACATCCATTGATGACAAAATTTCAAATAATGAAGGAAGTTCAGTGGAATAAAAGACTAGACAACATTAATAATACCATCCACCCATTAACTCCTTATCTTTCTCAAGTCAAATTAATCCCATACATCGGTGGAGGAACATCTAGTATTATTTTATTCATTTTCATCATAGTGATTATTTATTTGACTTGGTCTTATAGAAAAGCATTGTGTGGAAAATGTTTGAAAGAATTAAATCAAGAAACCCAAGATATTCTCCATTGCAAATACCCATTCCAACATTCATTAGGAGGTAACCCCAGTTTCAAAATTCCCACAGAATCAAAATTGGACCCTTGTACGACCTTCCCAGTAAATTAGCATCATTAATACCCCAAACCTCCTATGCCACACCTATTCCATATAGGCAATCTACTTCTCAAGAAGTGGAAGTATATTCAATATGTAAGTTCGACTTTATATCCTCCATACAATATCTATTACCCTTTCTGCATATTATTTTGAATTGTATGTTATAAAACTATTAGAATTAAAATCTTTATGAATTTAATTTCTGAGGCAAGAGTCCATTATGTAAAATCCTTATGGGTAAAATATGCCAATATTGAACAAAAAAACCAGGTTTGTTCTGATACTTAAAACGTACATCAAAAACCAAATTTTGCTTCATAACCATTTCTTAAGTTTCGTGTTACATTTCTACCTTTCAACCATTTTGTTTAAAATAACTTTTCATTTAATACCTTTTTTATTGTTTGACTCGACATTTCTTTTCATAAAATTGTAAACAGGATGTCGAAATAAGTCTGCAAATCTATTCCTAAATCTAGGAATCAATCTAGATTTAAATCTAGATTTATTTCAAGAAATCTATTTTGACGTCACTTCAGGAAAAGAATTGAAAGGAATGGTGAGGGAATGAGAGGGAGAAACTTTAGGGGTTTAGAGAGAATTAGAGTAGGGGATTAGAGAGAGGGTTTTGGAGAAACCGATTTTTTAAGAAGGATTGGATCATAGGAAAAATCGTTTGTTTTGGGCCGAGACCTGCTAAAGTAACCAGCTAATAAATAGCTCCCTTAAGTAGTGTCATAGAGGCGCGAAAGATTAAATTTTCTTAAAAATTAAAACCATATATAAGAATATGCAATTCGTGTAATGTATAGTTATGTAGGATATTTTTATATCATATATAAATATGCAAAGATGTATATTTTTTTTTCTTTTTTTCTTTAATTAAAATATATAAATATAAAAAAACAGATTAAATATCAGTGAGATAAACAAAGACGTTTCTCACATAGGATTTTCCATCGTGTGGTTAAAGGTAATAATAAAATTATTATTTTATATATTTTAAATAATAATAATAATAATAATAATAATAATAATAATAATAATAATAATAATAATAATAATAATAATAATAAATTTAAATTATAATTTTAAAATATTTACAGCCTTTACTTTGTAATATTTTATTGTTTTAAAAATAAAGATGTTTGACATACTAATGAAATATATTTGTTAATTATCTTTGAAATATATTATTATATTAATTATTATATTGCAATTAATACTTTTATTATTTTTAATAAAAATATGAATTGTAATATTGGAAAATTTTTGATGTATTTATTTTAAATGATTTTTCTGTATTCATGAAATATTTATATTGATATATTTGGAATATTATATTAATTACTAATTAACTAATTAAAAAAAATTACTTACTTATTTAATATTTAGTAAACTCATTATTTTAAAGAACATTTAATTTATAATGTGTTTTCCATTGTTTTTATATAGGTTTTTTTTTTTTGGGACCAGTTTTTATTATGCAATAATAAAACTCTTTACGAATTGGTGCGTTATTAAAATTCCTCCATTGTGGCCAATTGAGAAAGAAGAATCTCGAATAATTAGAGGACTACATATATATATATATATATATATATATATATATATATATATATATATATATATATATTATAATATATATATATATATATATATATATATATATATATATATAATATATATAATTTATATATATATATACATATATATATATATATATATATATATAAGATATATATATATATATATTATATTATATATATATATATATATAT
>JABUQX010097908.1:2500-5000 GCA_015478945.1 Trachelipus rathkii | reverse complement strand
TTAAAAATTTAAAAAAATCTATATTATATTGACCAGTTCCTCATGTTTTCCTCATTGCCCTCATTTACTTATTCAACGTACTAATCATTTTTATATAATGCGTTATCCGTAGCAATGATAATTACCTGATTTTTGTTGATTTCGAATTTTTTGAAAACATTTACATATGCTCATTTAAATCTTGCGATTTGGTATCTTTACTGCCTAAGGTTTAATTAAAATCGTTTCTATCTTTGTCTACATAGCTAATATTAATAGAAATATTATTTACTTTGCCCTTTTACAAGCATCCATTTTTTAAAATTCACATTGCATCATATTTTAATCTTCTTTTTTGATATTCATACGCTTTTCTAGATCCATTTTACCAATACTTTTCTTGTCTAAAGAGACTCCTAGTTTCAAAGCAATTTCTCTACACAGTCGTTTAAATCTTCCTCTTGCGAAAAAAATGGAACACTAACTATAATAACCATTATTATCAATTGTTTCCAGTATATTTCACTTGACACTGAGAGAACAAATTTTGTACTGTTTAAAATAGTATCAACTTTAATCTGAGCTTTTGAGGTTGAAGGCGCATCCTGACTTGCAGCAGTAGTTATTTTTTTACTGCAATAAACTATATATATATACCTTCTTGCTCTGCTACCTCTGTATATACCTGCACCTTTCTACTCATATATACCTGTATATATATATACATTTATAAGCTGTTGACTCCGTTAATATTAGGTTAGGTTAATTTAGGTTAAGTTTGATTAGGTTAGGATAGGTTAGGTTATGTTAGGTTAGGTTAGGTTAGATTAGGTTAGGTATCCAAAAATTTAATGTATTTACCTTAAAATATGGGAATTAACGATACATTGGTATTGATTTTTGCTCCTGGAGTCAACAGCTTATAAATAGCTATATATATATATATATATATA
Source organism: Trachelipus rathkii (assembly GCA_015478945.1). Classification (NCBI taxonomy): domain Eukaryota; kingdom Metazoa; phylum Arthropoda; class Malacostraca; order Isopoda; family Trachelipodidae; genus Trachelipus; species Trachelipus rathkii. The sequence continues at coordinate 4,068 of JABUQX010097908.1, read as the reverse complement.
TATATATATATATATATATATATATATATATATATATATATATATATATATATATATATATATATATATATATATATATATATATATATATATATATATATATATATATATATATATATATACTGAAGTAATATAAGTAACGACACAGGTCAACAAACTTTGTTATTTTTTTCTGTTATCGATGATCCAATACTCATTTTTATGCATATAGCTGAGCTGGATGCAAAAAAACATGTTGATTTTTTCTATCAAACAAAAATTTGCCAAAAAAAATCAGTTAACAGCAGCATAACTGCTGGATATACAAATCAATGATTTAAGTAAAAAGTGCGCACCTAGCACAATTGAAGCTAGGACATAATTGTCGACAGGTAAAATGGTCGACAGGTCAAATAGTCGACAAAAAGTTGTCGACCCAAATGCTGTCGACCCAAATGCTGTCTACAATTTTGACATTTTATAAAAAAATGTGTCGACAATTTTGACAGTAAATTTTTTTTTACTATATCGATTAATCGATATATTACTATCGATATATCATATTGACATGATTTTTTTTTTTTTTTTTTTTTTTTTTTTATAAACTAAAGGAATACCCCAGGGTATACCTCTCCGTTTGAAATTGTCAGGGTCTCTCGGCCTTCCGGGGAACTACGAGGTTGACATTCCCCTGGGAGGTGCCTCGGAACCCCCCGCTCTTTAGTCATTTGGAATCGCGAAGTTTCCTCCCGCCCCCTCCCTACAAGGGTATGAAATCTTCCCCCTTTTTTTTCCCTTTTTTCTCTTTCTTTTTTTCTTTATATATATATATATATATATATATATATATATATATATATATATATATATATATATATATATATATATATATATATATATATATATATATATATATATATATATATATGTATATATATAATATATATATATCCTGTCGACGTTTTTGACACCTGAAAATTTATTTAATGATTAATCGATCGATTAATTATCGATTATTTAATCGATATTATTTTATCGATTATTTAATGTGTCGACGATTTGGACACATTATGAGAAAATGTTGTCGACCCAAATGCTGTCGACCAAAATCCTGTCTACCAAAATGATGTCGACGTTTTTGACACCTTCTGAAAATTCTGAAATTTGCGTGTCGACCATTTTCCCTGTCGAGAATTATGTATAGTTCCCATTACGAATATATAAGTTCTACAAATTTCTTATTGATAGGACATATAATAAAGAATATATCGTGATTTTTGCTATCAGATACGATTTTTTTTTTTTTTTTTGCAATTCAAGTAATTATTGATTTATTTTTAATACTTTCAAGGGAATACCGGTAAACATGTAAACCAATATGTATTTTGGAGTCAGCGCAACAATATACATAAGAAATAAATCTTATTTACGCCAGCAAATATAGCGTTGAACTGGATAAATATCTATTTAAAATAAATAGTAAATGCCGGAGCCGAACCAGCAAATTTTTCCTGTTCTGCCCACGTTTACACTCCCCCCAAAATTTTCGGCCCCTGCTCCGCCCACAACCTAGAGGCTCTTCGGTTGCA
>JABUQX010097907.1:22500-32500 GCA_015478945.1 Trachelipus rathkii | reverse complement strand
ATATATATAATATAATATTTATATATAATAATATATTATATATAGTAATATATATATATCTTATATAGGTATAATATAGTGCATAAAAATATACAACATAATACATAAAGTACATAGAGGATACACACACTCATACAACCACATCATAGTATCATAGATATATCATAATTATAGGTAGTATATATATAGTCATATATATATATATAATATATAGTATATATATATATATATATATATATATATATAATATAAGTAATATATATATATATATATATATATACACAAAAATATATAACACTACCATAATAAGTATTTCTGTTATTACTAACAACAACATTGAAGTTGATATTTTCAGCAATATTACCTTCACTAACACTGTTAAAATAACAACAACACTAATTTTTACCAATACTAATAAATATCTTCACTCTTAAACATTAACATCACTATTAGTACTTGGGATTGGGAGGTAGCGTGGTAAAAATTACTTAACGGAGGTACGTAAATATTGTAAATTATCAAATTTATTTTATTTGAAACGAAAGTTTAAATAAAAATAAACTTTTTAAGGTGCAATAATTAGTTTTATTGAAAGTTATTAATATTTTTTTGTTGCTTATGTTGGGACTAGTTTGTTGCGCGTCATTCTTTACTCAATAAAATGTATTGAAAATAGAAGGATGTGGAGCGGTCATTGTGTGAAACGTAAAAGAAAATGATATTATAAGGTCAACTAAACCTTTTTATATACGTTTTGAATTTTTATTGGCCATTTTTTTCAAATAAAGTAAAAGTAAGATATATATAACCCTTTTTCAAATATTGTTGTATCTTTTATCAGCTGTGTCCATAAGTAGTGTTTTAAAGTTAGTTTACATTAGTAAAAGGGTATTCCTAACCTATCCTAACCTAACCTAACTAACCCAACCTAACCTAACCTAACTTAACCTAACCTCTTACCTAACCTAATTTCACCCCTAGAAAATCTATTTAAGTATCATAGAGGTTACCTGCCGAAAAAAATTTTAATATATATATATAATATATATAATATATATATATATATAGATATATAATATAATATAATATATATATAAATATATATATATATATATATATATATAACCCTAATAATAATAAAATAATAATAATAATAATAATAAAAATAATAACATAATAGATAATAATAATAATAATAAGATAATAATAATAATAATAATAATTAATAGTAGATAATAATAATAATAATAATAATAATAATAATAATAATAATAATAATAATAATAATAATAATAATAATAATAATAATAATAATAATAATAATAATAAAGATTGCCCTTCACTGGCGTTGGGCTATTCTAGGAGTGAAACTGCTCTATGAAATTACTTCCTATGTTTCAGACGTCTGATCAAACCCTACCCTCTTTTTTACGATCTGCAAGCTTCTTAATATCCTTCCTGTTAATTCATATTTCCTCGTAAAAAAAGGAAATTCGAGATGGCTTTTTACACTTCATAATATGTGTGATAAGAACTAGTCAATATGATGGTTCTGAAAACTCCTGAATTATATGCAGGAAGATCTTGAAAACAAGGAGATTATGCTACCCTTTAACATCTGCGGCCTTCAATCTTTTTTATTAATAATATGGTTATTACATGTTCAGACAGAAAAACACATCTTTGAGATTAAACGTTACATTGACTAGTCTTTTTGTGTTTGTTTTATGTTTTTGTTTTTGAGAGCGGACCTCAACAATGAAGGGCATATGCCGTCCCTCCAGGCAGACAAAATACTGCCCTTCAGGCTATCACGAGCTCAAGGCAAGTGAACCCACCTGCACGAGAGCCCGTGATACTCTCCACATTGACTAGTTATATCAAATGTAAACAAAAGGAAAATATTAAGCTTAACATGCGACCTATTTTTTCGACGCTCATCTTTTATGATGACGTCACTCCTAAATCTTTGGCAATTTCTTTAGATAGCTGACCAATAAAAACTAAAAATATTTCAGGAATAAAGTTGAAAAATGTAGAGCTCTGTTGAGTTTAAAACAGGCATTTGTCCACACAGGCAACTAGAAATATAAAATGGTCCAAGTTAGTTCGTTAAATCATACTTTGGCGAGTTATTTTTATCGTGTAGACATATCCTATAAATGAAAATACTAATTTTTACTGTTTCAGTTGGACTTTGTATAACTGAAAATATCCAGTAATTGATCAGGTTTCCCACTAGAGCTAAATCGTGGTCACAAACTAGCACGGCTAAACCTAAGATATAAATTAGTCTTATAATCTAGTAATTACATACTATTAGTATATATATACTAAATAGAAATACTAATAGTAACTAAGTAGTGATACGGTATAAAGTAAATATATATCATAGTTATATATATATATATACCACATATATATATATATATATATATATACTATATATATATATATTATATATATATATATATATTATATATATATATAGTATATATATATATATATATATATAATATAGTATATATACTATTATAATATATATATAGAATATAGCTATATAGTATAATACTAGGATAGAATATATAGTAATATATATAATAATAGTTAGAAAGATAATATAATTAGTAATATATATATATAATATAAAGTATATAGTATAAGAGTTAATATATATATATATATCGTAAATAATAGAGTAGTAATACCTGTCCTATAATATATAACCTAGGTATATTTAACGTAATAATCTAGGAATATAATGGCCCAACCCCCGCCGTAACTATAACGTATCAGAATAGATATTCTATATATTTAAAAATAATGCTAATAAGTAAGATTAATACTTAAATTAATAAAGACAGAATTGGTTTATGAGCCTTGAAACCCGATAGGGGGAACAAGGAGGAGGAATCAGATATATATAGTATACGAGTAGAGCTATATTATATGATATAAATATATAACCTCCTATATCAACTACTAATATATATTTAGCCACTCAATTAACCTAACTTGTAAACCTTTAAATTTGCGTTCGTACTATGCAAGATTATGCGCGAAGCAAAAATTTAGGCCATAGAGCGAAATGAAATGAATATAAACCCGTCCTGTTGAGAAATATACTCTTCAGTCAGATCATATTGATCATGAACAAGCATATAGATGGATCAGGAACATATGCGCTCAAAGATCACTCTTCTCCAGAAATGCCTCTACCGTGCATAGTAGGAAATGATAATATTTCAAAGAAAGGGCTGCGACTCATGATATTTCTAATCACTCAATAAAATTTATTATACTAAACGAAGAGATCAGAGCAAGATGTGAGAAAACAGACGCTGGAAAAGAGGAACATGAATGAGGAGAGCTGAACGATGCCGAAAATTCGCTACGGAAACAGAGAGAATTTGCTCAACAGAAAGGAGGATTTTGTTACTTTTGATACTTTCATTGCATATTTACATTATTGATTATGTAATTAAAACTCATTTTCAAATTGAGTCTAAAATTACAACACTTAATAGGAGTGCTTGCGAGTCATTTATAAAAGAAAGGCCAGCCAACTTAGCGAAAGTATTGCGACCTGATGATGTAAAGATACATTATAATATAAATATACTATTATTAATATATATCTTAATATTATATTATTATATAATCATTATTATAATATATACATATATATAAAATAAATAATAAAATATATAAATATATAAATATGAATATAAATAATAAAAAATAAAAATATTACATCTATATTATAGGCTAGCTGTTAATGCAGACATTAAATAAGCCCTTTTTAATGTACAAAATGAAAATAAAAAAAGCAAAAAAGTAAAAAAAATAATAAAAAATAAAGAGAAAAATGCACAAGAGAAGCACCACCTAGAACCATACGTTCAGATACCAAAATAGAAAGAGAAATCATAAAGCTAAGAAGTAGATAATATATAAAGCGAAAACAGTAATATAAGGGCAAAGTGGTTTCTGTAAATCAGTCTTATATCAGTTTTGGTATTAATGCACGAGAGCAAAAAAAGACGAAATGTAACGCCATAAAACAGAAGAATACACATAAAAGAATTTAACAAATTAATCATATTATATTTCACTTCTTTCGCTGTTATTGTTGGGTTATTGAAAACTAAACGTCTCATAATTCCGACGAAACTACATATTTATATGTTACCATTCGTGGTAGTGAAATTTTGGAGAGAGAGAGAAGAGAGGAGAGAGAGAGAGAAGAGAGAGAGAGAGAGAGAGAGAAAGAGAGAGAGAGCAATGTAATCTGACTTATATATTCATAAGTAAATGACAAAAGGATGCTTTTAAGATAAAAGCATCATATGTTCTAGAATAATTTTTTTTTAACAAAAACCACTTGGCCTAATTCCAAAAGGCAACATTCACCCCGCCCCCACCCCCTCCAAGAACTATAATATCGAATGTAATTAAAAAACAGTAAAAAAAAGATCTTCTAAAATAAGTGTTACCATTAAAAAAATTGAAATTTGAGTTAGATTGATAGATAATAATACACAAAACACAATATCGTAGTGTCTAAATCAACGGCAATCTGGATTAGGAAGCTTATGTGTGAGAGCTTTTACCGTCTCAGCCAGAACAAGCAGAGGCACGTCTGCAGTCCGTACCCTGCAGTAGCGTCAAATCTGATGATAGAGAGAGAGTTGATTAAATCCTTTTTCCAGATTGAAAGCAAATCATAAGGTCTAAAAGTAATAAGACTCACAGGCAAAAAATATTGCCTTTATAATAATACAGGCTATAATAATTAAATAAATTTAGTATAATATTCAAATGGTATTTAAAATTTCATAGAATCGAAGAAAGAAAAATCAAAATGTGAAAACAAAAACCAGATTATAAAAAAAGATAGAAAGTCAAATCTGGAAACTATCTTCTTGAGCGAAATGTTAATTTTTGGACTACCAATTGAAAAGATTTATAAGACTAAAGAAATATTGGAAAATATGTCAGGACTTGAGCATCTAATCAATCAGATCTGAGAAAACATATATATATATATATATAATATATATATAATTATAATATATTAAACTATAAATATAACCTCACCAATAATACATACCATACAGTATATACCATTATATAATAAATACTATAATAATAATTATAGTAAAACTCACAACACAGTAACTAGCACAACTAGGCTACGTATAAGGAATAATAAATACGCTAAAATGATAAGGTGCTACCATAAGCGTACGCAAAACCGGTGAAAGTCATAATATTATATAATGAGTCAAAGGCGACTCCGTGCATAATTGGATATAAATGTTACCGGAGACTCATGGAATATGCATCTTATCTTTTTCTTACAAAGATGGCAAATAAATGAAAATTATATTACATAAAAAAAATATTATAGATTATGCAAAATTGAAAAGAAAAAGGGAAAGAATAGGCCCGCTATTAAATAACGCTGTGTATAACACAGGTAAAACTAGGAAACATAACCGTGCCCAACCAGCAAATTGGCAGGGAATATCCCGCGCGATTAAAATAGAATATATAGATGGAAGGATATCGTCACGAGATTAATATTATTTATAAATACTACGTTTATAAATAAAAATGTTTAAACTACTAGTGACATAATAAATTAATATTTTATAACAAAAAATATGTTATTAAAAAAAATAATAAATAATAGGAAATATACTAAAATACTATATGAATTTAAATAATAGATAGATAAAATAAAATAGTAGTTTGATATAATAATTTATTAAAATTAAAGTTAGTCATAGATTTAACAATAGAAAACGGTAAATAAAAAAAATAATAATGTAGCATATCCAACTCATGTATTTAATTAGATAAATATATTTATTAATATAGAGTATAATATATATAATAATATATATTAATTATATATATAATATATATTTATAATATATAATAATATAAATATATATATAATTAATAGTAATAAATATTAATAATAGTAATTATAATATATAAATAATATATTAAATATATTATATATATTAATATATAATATATAAGATATATATATATACTTATATTAATTATAATATATATTAATTATTAATTAAAATTATATTAATATTATATATATAATATTAAATAAGTAGATTAAAATAAAAATTATAATAATATTAATATATAATAAAGAAATAATAGTAATTATATATATATATATATATTAAATATATAATAGATATATAATTATATATAATATTATATAAGCAACAATATGATATATATAAATATAATATAGATATATATATATATATATATATTATTATATATATTATATATAATATTAAATATATTCCAAATCTTAGTAGAGGATGATAGCAGGATTCATCACTTCTATCGACTAAATCTTTCTCATCCTTCAATAATTCCAATGGTGTCGAATCGTGTATTTTCTTCTAGTGACCATTCAGCTATCAGACATAGCGTACGAGAGTGTGAAAAATTCTCGTTCTCCTAGCTATCACTCTTGCTAATTTTTATTGCTGCTAGAAATCGCAGGAACTCTCCACGAGCAAAGCGAAGCCTTCAATCAAAACGAAAGTCCCTAACCTCAACTTGCGAGCTACCTACTGACAGAACTTTCTGGCCTCTTGCCAAAACATCTTCTAACAACTTCTGTAAATCTGTCTTCCTCCTCTATTCGCTCTTGATGGTTCTGGTGCCTAATTCTACCAACTGAAAAAAGGCCAATCTCTTCGGCCTCCTATTTTCCTCTAACTCAACCCTGACGATCTCTGGCATTCCTCATCCTCCTCCTTTTCCTCTCAGGTGTCCTATGCCCTTTATGCTGGAGAATACATATCGATACGGGTGGCAGGGCTCCTGAAAGTCTACAGACGTTAAGGAGGCGTGGTGAGGGCCGGAAGAGAGTAATAAATAAAGATGGCATTTCCTACCGCAAGATTTTGAGGGAGTGTGACTACCGTGCTGACCCCCGCCCCTCGTTTCACTTTATTCTCTTATGCTTCTCAATACTTAACACTTTCAACCGTCGTTTGGAAGCACGAACACATTGTCAACGATTCCAAAAAAAGAGTACGCTCTCATCCTTCTAAAGTATCGCCCTATAGCTCTCACTGTATTCTATCTAAGATCTTGAAACTCTTCTCAACTTCTCATTTCTTGATCATCGTGAAATGCTCATTCACTTCTTTTCCGATCGCCAGTATGGCTTTCGGCGCTCGAGGTCTGACTGGCGAATACTCCGCCCACGACAATTCCATATCTATACTGATTATATAGTTTTCCGCCCTTAAAGAACTTACGGGAGGAGGAATCTGGACGTGGTGGGCGCAATTTAGACATATCCAAAAAGACATGTTGAATCGGGTGAATGGCCGCAGATCACTGCTCTTCCAAGCTCCCTTCCTTTGGCAGTGTCCTCGCATTCACTTTTGAGCTACTTATGTCTAGTTTTTCCTCTCAAATCGCCTCTAATGTCGGCCTGTATGTGACGGCGACTTAGAATAACTTCTTCTTTTTCTTTTTAATTTGTCGGAGGAGGTGTTCTACAGGGTTCTGTCTTATCTCCAACTGTTATTCTATACTTTTCATTAATGATCTACTCACCTATATGCACATCTAACTCTATCCATATACTAGTATGCCGATGACTCGACCCTTCATTCTTTCAACCTCATTTCAATCTGCTCCCTCTTTACTTCTAGAATTGCTCTCGTCTTAATCTTTCGATTCTATTCTCGCTGAATACTGGAAGGAATTTCAGGTGGGGATATACGTCTGCAACCTTGTAATTTAATCTTTAAAAATTCAACTTCCTACAAAATCTCTCCTCTCTCTAAAACACCTTTCAACTTTCCTATCTCTTTCGAACGGTTCTCTCGTCTCTCCGTGTTGACAATAATATATAAAACATCTACTATGCCTTATAACATATAAAACAAAATAAAATGAAAGTTTGGAAACCTCACAGCACAACGGTTGCTAGGTGCGACCTCTAAATAGAAAGAATGGGATAGGTATCTGTTTATAGACTGGCGAGGACTTTTCGAGTAGATGCTCAGTTGGCTCAAGCTATACAAGGTGCCTCATACGCAGCCCTTGATGAAGATACTGCTCTCAATATCTGAGGGGGGCTCTTAGTGAACGTTTCACCGGCTTTTGGACTAAGAACGGAGTCTGAAGTTCAATAAGGGCCATGAAGAAAAGAGAATACTGTAAGTAATAGAACAGGTTCCTGAGTACTTTTCAACACTTTCACATGGACCCTCTATCATTTGGGCGGGCGCGATGTTGCGTGCTTTACATCTTTTCTATAAGGTACCGCAGCGGCAGGATGCTCTAGGAACTTGTCATCGCGTACCGCCACTTACACGTCCTACGTAGCACAGAAGGGTGCTGAAGTGTCTACGCATGTAGTTTTGGGTTGAAATATGGGGCCCAACTCAAAGGCTAGTTCGAGCCGAGTGCTTCCTTCTTTCAAGCCACTTCTGTTTCTGGGAATTTCTCTTCCATCTTCTGTGTCCTGCTGAATTATAATCTCACGCACTTCAAAAGCCTGCGTACTGTGCTCATATGCGAATTTGCGTTAGTTGTGATAACTTCTGAGGCGTGCAACACCCCTTCCTTGAATAGGGCTTCGCCCGTGGTGTGGTACATATATGTAAATATATATATAATATACTATATATATATATATAGGCCTAATATAATACTATATATAAGTATATATATATATATACTATAGATACGTCTACATAATACTGACATAAACTTATTTTATATACTACTTACTAGTTACTATTCGCGCGCGCTTCCGCTCTAGTACCACTCGTACCTCCGCTATATATATATTAATAGATATATATAACAATGGCGCAGTTAAGACATTTGGCGAGCCCATGTATATACTAGTAGCTAGCGAAATATTGTAACAGCCCTATTTTTTGGGGAGCCCTGAACGAATGTTTTAGTAGAAAGACATACACAAAGGATATATAATAGTATAAAAATCTTGCGCGAGACAATAGAACAAACTATAGTTGTAAAAAAACCACTGGACATTGGAATGGGTAATATATAATATATATATAAACTCAACCTAAACTCACCAACCCCCCTCTGGTATGGAACTAACGCCCTTATACAGAGATGTACCCAACGAGAAAGGCCTTGGGTAAACTTGCAGGCCTTGACTGACCAAATCCGACTGAGCTAGCGCAGGTCGCGTATTCGCGGTACCTCCGGAGTCATTTTTCCCGATTAGCAGCAGCAAGACACGCTGACCCAATCGCCCTGGGCCCCGCACCTTATAAGGGCCTCACACGCATGCAGAGGCTAACAGATTTAACGAATGAACTCACATTCTCTCGCTCACCCAGTCTCAACCCTCGGGCCCCCTCTCCTAAGCGAGTGCTCTACCACTCTAGCTTAGGAAGCGCTGCAAATTACTACTATGACACGCTCAATATTAGCTAGAATATTAGCTAACAAGATTTAATAACGCCCCATAGTAGCTAGCAGGAAGCGCGCAAATAGATAGTATTATATTAAAGATATAATATAGAGATAATAAGAGATTATATATATACATCTTTTAGATAATAAGCGATAAAGAGATTATAGAATATATAATAATATATAATAGATAGAGAATATTAGGATAAGATAAGATATATAGAGAGATGAAGAGAAGATAGATAGTAATATAATAATAAATGAATAATAAATAATGATAATAGAGATATAGCTAGAAGATATAGATAGATATGAATATAAGATAAGATAGATATGATATAATAAGATATTAGATATATATATATATACATTACAATATATTTAAGTATATGAATGAGATAAAGAGAAGTATTTAAGAAGAGGCGAAATCGCAGTACAGGAACATAGTAGAAATAACCAAGGTAGTATTAACATTATAATATATATGATATATAATATAATAGATAGATAATAGTATTCAATATATATAAAT
>JABUQX010097907.1:7500-15000 GCA_015478945.1 Trachelipus rathkii | reverse complement strand
ATATATATATATATATATTATATATTATATATAGTACAACCTCCTGTGGCAAACCATATCCAAAAATTTAACAACCCTATTGCCCTGAAAGAATTGCTTTCTTATATATCAAGATGGCATGCTTTCTTTTTAATTTTCTTGTTATGCCCCCTGGTTTCTCCCGTCAGTGCTCTACTATGAAGAATTTATTTTTCTCTGTATTATCAATAGATTTAAAAATTTTGTAGACTTGTATCATGTCCCTTCTGAGAAATCGCCTTTCTACAGAAAACATTCCTAACTCCTTCAGCCCTCCTCATAGTTTCTTACCCTCAAACCCACGAATCATCCTTGTTGCCGCTACGTTGCTCTCTCTCTCTCTCTCGTCTCTCTCTCTCTCTCCTCTCCGCTCTCTCTCTCTCTCTCGCTCTTTCTCTCTCTCTCTCTTCTCTCTCTCTTGGCATATCTAAGTCTTTCTTTTAATAAAAGGCCCAAACTTGTGCACAAGATTGTATTATGCATAACATAGCTATATACAGAATTTACTTATTTCTTCTTGCTTTTGTAAACACATGCAAATTTATGATGCCCAGCTCTTATTAGCTTTATTCCTTGCTTCCAAAAAACAACTGATTAGTACTTTTCAAATTACTGGTTATAATCACACTAAATCTTTTTCTTGGTCCACAGACTCAAGCCACTCCCCATTCATATCGTAGTTAAAACTTTTGTTTGAGAAACCTAGGTGAAGAACCTTACACTTTTTAATATTAAAATTCATTTGCCACTTATCTGCCCACCCAAGAAGTTTATCAAGATCATTTTGAATATTTATACGTCCTTCACTATTCCTAACTGAGGTGGCCACATTGGTATCATCTGCAAACTTAGAAACCTTGCATTTAAGTCCCTGGTCTAAATCATTTATATATATATGAGGAACAATAGTGGCCCCAGCTCTGAACCCTGTGGGAAACCACTCTTCACTATTTCCTTGATGACTTATTATCATTTAGTTGTACACACTGTTTTCTATTCCACAACCACTCTTTAATCCAACCATGTACCACTCCACCTATACCCAGTGTTTCTTTCAGGCATACCTCCGGGGGGGCTTTGCCCCCCCGGAGACAGTCGAGTGCCCCCCCCGGAGAAAATCGAGCATGAATTAATTTTTGCCGTAAATTACAAAATAAAGCAAATAAACATAAAAAGTATGTTTAAATCTATATTATCTAGCGATAAATAATAAAATCAGCCAGAATGCATGGAAACATGCTAGATATGGCCATAAAATAGCAAAGTTGTTAATTCTGACTTCTGAGAAAATGGGTATTGCTAAAGAAATTTCTTTCGGAAAAGGTCCTATTAGTTAAGGAGTGGCTTAGTTAATATATATTTATAGTGTTTATTTTTCTATATGAATATATATATATAATATTTATATATATATATATATATATATATACTATATATATATTATATAATATGATATATATAATATATATATATATTATATATACAATATATATATATATATATATATATTAATTTCATCCCCCTAATTACTGGAACAAAATTGCACCTGCAAAAATATTGCAAATCATGTGGGAGACGTCAATAGTGACTACAAAAAAACGTTCGGTTGTGAAAATAAATGAGAGTTGGTATCTGAAGTGGCCTGATTGCCTGATGAAGATAAGAAAAATGCATTAAGGGATGAAAATATACTGCAATAGTGTAATCGAAGAAATTGAAGAAAGGGTCAACGACAAAATCAATTGAGTATAATGATATGCTTAGTCGCTTATGAGACGTTTCAGTCATTAACAAATTTACCGGATATTGAAGTTAGAAAATTTTTTGACAGATTTTCGATGTTCAATGCGGAAGGTGTACTAGCTGACCTGAAATCCTTTATTTTTTATATCAATTCCATGCTCGAAAGCGAAATATTTAAAGCAGATGAAAGCCCATTGTCGAAAATATTGGAAGCTGACGTTGGGATATTGCGAGTTACAAAAGTTCTGTGAAATCTTTCTTGTCATTCCTGCAACGATAGCCTCGGTTAAAAGATCGTTCAGTACTATGAACCGAATACTAAGTAAGACAAGAAATAGAATGCTGCCAGAAACCTTAATGCATTGTAAGATGATAAGCATCGAGGGGTCTGAGAATCCAACTGAGGATTTTCTAAAAAAAAACGTTGTAGACTTGTATGCGTACAAGAAAAACCTTCGAATACGATCCTTTAACTTACTTCTTTAATACCCCTAATCACAAAGAACTAACGTCGGGGATACGGCCTGAGAGATGTTTATATATATATATATATATATATATATATATATATATATATATATATATATATATATATATATATATATATATATATATATATATATAATATATATATTATATATATATATATATATTATATTATTACAGGGCCTACGGTGGGGGTGGTTTGGGGGTTTAGAACCCCCCCGAAATACAAGACGTGTCTAACGGTGAGTCCTCAACTCAATTAAGCATACCAAATGCTAAATTCTTTACTTGAAGGTAAGTTTTATGTAACACTTTTTGTCCTTTACAAAGTTCTTTCATCCACTTTAGGACTATCTAAAATAGTTCAAAACGTTGATTGTGATTTAGGAGAAATATGTGACCACATTTGTAATTTTATAGCCGTTATGAATGAATGGCGTTCAAATTCAGAATTTGTGTTTAAAAGCACCTTTGAAGAAGTTACGTGCCTTGCTTCGAAATTTAATGTAACGATTTCGATCCCCCGAAGTGCTTCTCGCCAAATGAAAGTAACTGATTTAAATAATATTGAACCTGAGCATATTATAGATAAAAGGTGTCATTACCATTTTGAATAAAATTATTAGTTATAGAATTAGAAGCAGCGATTTCAAAAACATTAAGGATTATTGCCGGTTCTTCAGAAATTTATATCACGATATTGTGCTGATAAGTTTACGTTTTCTGAAAAGTTTCTTCCTAGTCCAGGAAACTTGGAAACTGAATTTGAATATTGGAGACAGAAATGGGATAACAAAAGTTGTGATGCAAGACCTTGCACTGCAATAGATGCATTGTCTAGTTGTAATAATACTATTTTCCCAAATATATGGAAGCTACTACAAATATTAGTAACTCTCCCTGTTTCAACCGCAACACCTGAAAGATCATTTTCAAAATTAAGGCTTTTAAAAACGTACTTAAGAAACTCAATGGGACAAGATCGTTTGACAGGTCTAGCTTTAATTAACATTCACAGGGAAATCGAAGTGGATCCCGATGCAGTAATTACACTTTTTGCAAAAAGTCCCAGGAGAGAATATTTGTACTATAAGGTAAATTAGGCTAATTCACAGTTTAGATATATATATATATATATTATATTATATTATATATATATATATATATATAATATATATTATATATATATATATGTAGATAATATATATATATATACCTATGTATATATTTATTATATATATATATATATATAATATAATAATATATATTATATATATATATATTAATATATATACACCTCCAGTTTCTTTCTGCTAGTCAATTTGTACCACTCCTTATACTGTTATTTGGCAACCATGGGCACTGCTGAACTCTCCAGTTCCATACCTTCTCCTTTGAAGAATCATGTGATGTCTTTCCACACAGTTTCATTTTTTCTCTATCCAACTTTAACCCCAGACCTAATCGCTATGCTCAATCTTACATGAACTCCTCTGGTAAAATCTGCAACACACTCCTATATTTATTTTCCCGGCAAATTTGTAAAAACTGTACTGTGACTAGTGAGGATATAGTCAACCACCTCACAAGGATAGCGTAAAAACCAGAACCTCCTAAGTTTCCTGATCACAAACTGGTATAATAATGAAAATTAATTTAGGTTAAAGTTAGGTTAGGTAGTTAAAGGGTACCGCTCTTAGTCACAGTACAGTTTCTACAAATTTGCCTAAATATATATATATATATATATATATATATATATATATATCTATATCTATATATATATAATATATATATGTATTATATTATTATATCTTTTATAGAAAGGGGTTATATATATAGGATAAAATTTACGACATTATATATATATATATATGGCCAGCCTCTAAAAGAGCCACAATCCATATCTCAAAAAACTACTAAAGCATACCGGAAAAAGGAATACATTGCTGGAATCCTGGCAAAATTTTACGAGGAAACTGTAAAAAAAAAAAAAAATAAAAAAAAAAAAAAAAAAAAAAAATCATATTTTGAAAAACTACAAAAGATAAAAAGAAATTGAAATACATTTTGTGGAATCCTGGTCCAATTTTAGTGCGGAAATGTAAAAAAAAAAAAAAAAAAAAAAATTAACAAAAAAATTGGCTTTTTTTTTTTTGGGGAGGTTGCTGGGACATAGTTATATATATATTTATTTGTAAAGGTATTACACGGCAATGTAGGGGGCTCGAGCCGACGGGGAACACAGGGGGGGACGTTTTCCATACCCCGTAGGGGAGGGGCGGAGGAACCCCCGCGACACCCAAATACCAAAGAGCGGGGGTTCCGGAGACCCTCCCCGGAGGGGGGGAATTAGTCCTACCCCGTAGTTCCCCGGAAGGCCGAGAGACCCCGACTCCTGCCATCGGTGCGGTATACCCTTGGGGTATTCTTTAGTTAAAAAAAAAGCAAAATTTAATAGAAAGTCTATTTATTTTAACGAGTAACCAATAAAAGGTCTCTAAATAGGCCCTCTAATTATATTACTATAATTATTAACAATAATTTTTTTTATTTTTTTATTTTTTTTTACATTTTTCCTATCCAAAATTTTACGAGGATTCCAAAAATGTTTTCCTTTTCGCTGTAGCTATTGTAGTTTTTGAGATATAATTTTTTTTTTTTTTTTTTTTTTTTTTTTTTTTTTTTTTTTTTTTTTTACATTTTCCGCACTTAAAAAAATTGGACCAGATTTCCAGTAATTTTATTCCTTGTCCTGGCTAGCTGTTGAAGATATGGATTGTGGCTTCTTCTTAGAGGCTGGACCTATATATATATATATATATATATATATATATAATATTATATATTATATAATATATATATATAAATATATATATATATATATATAATATATATATATAAGTATATATATATATATATTATATATATATATATATATTGATTATATATATAAATCAATATATATATATATATATATATATATATAAATTATAATAATATCTATATATATAATATAATATTATTATATATTTAAATAATTATTATATATATATAATATATATATATACTATATATATATAATATTATATATATATATATATATAATGGAGAGAGAATAGGCCTACGTTTCTAATTATAATCCATGTAAATTATGACATAATCAGTTATTCAAATTCGTAAATAAATCACATTTTTTAATTTATCACTAAATTATTACTTTATCTATCATTATTAACATTTACATTCTAAATCTTTAATTAATAAAGGTTTCCTACACCGTTAAAAATATTCACAACACTAATGAGAGTAATGGCAACACATCTGGCGCGAAATCCTTTGGACCAATAGAAATTCGAATAATTAAAAAGTATCAATTTTCTTAAGAAAAATTAACGATCAAAAAATTAAAATTTAATGGACTTAATTATTTTTTTTATTCAAATTACTCATTTTATAAGGCTTTACAATAATTCATTATTCATAAAGCTTATAATGAGCGGCAAACCTTTTCACATATTATTGCAGTTGCCCCAAAAAATATCAATTGAAAACAATTACAAATTAATAAATATTAATAATTATTAATTGTTATAATTTACTTCAGGAAACAAACATGTGTGTGTGTGTGTGTGTGTGTTTGTGTGTGTGTGTGTGTTGGTTGTGAGTACTAAGAAAAAAAACTTGTCTCAGCGCGAATGTTTGTCCTGTGGATATATATATATATGACTATATATATATATATATATATATATTAATATATATAGAATATATATATATATTATAATAATATATATATATATATACTATTTAATATAATATAGATTAATATATATATATATATATAGGCACTTTCCTTTAAAAGGATGGTACATAAAAATACAAAATTTCGAAATAGTTCGCTGAACTCATCTTCTAACCCATGCACTGGACGTGTTAACTTAAAACTCCAATAGAAGAAGAGAAAAGTTGCCACATGTTGCTTTTTATATTATGTTAATTTTTTATATGTTAATTTTTGTTTTTAATTTTTTTTTTACTTTATTTTATTAAGGGGCTCGAGCCGACGGTGGACAGAGGGGGGGACGGAAGTCCCCCCCGTCGCCCCCCGGTAGGCGAGAGACCCTGACTCTTTGACATCTTGGCGATTTTAATCTGGGTTATCCTTTGTTTAAAAAATAAAAACAACTGTATTGGCAACCTTGTTCGCTCTATTGGCCTTGAAATAATTCGGAAAAAAAAGTCGATTACATCGTCTTTCGATATATAATTCGGTTAACATCCTTTTAAAGCGAAAAGTTCCTATATATATATATATATATTAATATATATATATATTATATATATATATAATATATATATAGGTATATATACTATATAATTTATATATATATTATATTATATATATATATATAATTATATATATGGTCGGAGTTGGTTCGAAGAGCCGGTAGTAAAAACCGTTTCAGAGAAAGCCGAAAACGGTAGTTAACTCCTTTGACTGTTAATTTAAATTGGAAAAGCGATCAAGAAGCTATCTTATATGATAAAGCAGATCGAGAACATTTTGCTAAAAATTTTGACAACCACCACTGTATTATATAATATATATATATATATATATATATATATATATATATATATATATATATATAATAAATATATATAATATATATATATATATATATATATATATATATATTATATATATATTATATAGTTATATATATTATATATAGTTATATCCCTTCCAGGAACCCTGAGATGGCCACTGGTCGGAGCCACAAGTCTCTCAGTGCATGCGAGGATATATGAAATTGTGTTCTAAGGGGAGTGAGTGTGGGGTATTTCTGGGGGAGGTGTTCGGTTGCTTCTGGCTCGCGTAGGCATCTCGGACTGGCTGGTGAGGGCGCGTCTTGGAATCAAAACTTATATGCAAAGATCAGTACTATACTATATGCCTGTACTCTTGCTCCGATCTCAATCTAGCGAGTGAAGTTATATGTTATGTCGTGTTATACGAATTCGTTATTTTATTTATTATATTTTTTACTACATTGTTAGAAATAATGTATTTATAAATTTTAAAAGCAAAATATCGTTTTTAAAAAGCTAAATAGGCCTCAAGATTTCATATTTATAACATTGTTTATGGATGAAATTATATCAATTTTGACGAAATCAGCGGATTTTCCTGAATATATTAACCGAAATGTTTGAAGTGATCTGCTAAAAAAAAAAAAATCGTGTTTC